>JARFXV010000617.1:1242500-1284120 GCA_031761425.1 Cosmopolites sordidus
ACAGATATTTCTGATATTTTTTGGGTTTCAGTAGATCGTGACGAAATATCCAAAAAAGAAAAATTCTACCTGTGTATATACTCTCAAAATTAGTGAAGTTTGGTACAAAAAAAAATTGTTTGTTATTAATTTAATTCAGTAATGTGTGACCAAGGGTTTATAAAAACCAATTCTGACAATATACCTGGTGTGGATATTTTTATGGTCACGATTTTCTCAAAAATTACATTCGATTTAATTCAGTTGAAGTTCGAGGTACCTTAAGCATAAGTACCTCAAGCTGAGATTTTTTTTAAAAATAATAATGTAAATGTAAATACGAAACAAAATATTTGTATTAAATATAATTCAATTATTTGTAAGGTATCACGCGAAAGTTGAATGGTTGAAAGCGGTGACAAGGCTATAGGTTAGTGGGGTAGCCGATACATGATGGAAATTCATTTTAAATAAAATTATTAGTAAATATTAATTTGTTAATAATCATATTTAGGAAATATTAATTTGTTATTATTTAACGAATAAATTGCAAATAAACTAATGGATATTGTTAAAACATTTTTTTTAATTAAAAATCATACCCTACGACAAAGACAAAGGTCGATATTATATGCGAATATCACGATATGCTTCTCATTTACGGGAAACCTCTCCATAATTCCGAAGGAGCTAAGCGTATTTACGCGCAACGATGTCCCGAAAGGACGCTTTCAGATCGGCAGATATTTTTCCATGTTCCTCAAAGACTTTTTTTTCAAGAATGTGTGTGGCAGCCAAAATCAGTCCTGAAGTCGAAAAACAAATTTTATATCTTGTTGAAGAACATTATTTCAGACGTACTCGATGTGTTGCTCAACAAGTTCACTAAAAGAGCAATTATTCTACCCATATCATGTACAAATGATACAAGCACTCTTACCTGGTGATTTAAACACAGGCAGAAATATTGTGAACGTTTTATTGGCTAAAACCAAAGGAATACAAATTTGTGTTCAATATTCTATTAACCAACGATGTTTCTTTCATGAGAAATGGGTCATGGACATATTGAAGAGTTAATTTAACGTAACATTTAATCATGTGTTTCTCAGTATGACGTAAATCGTTTAGATATGATGTGAAAGATTTAATTAAAGATGTGAAAGTAATATTTTCGATAAAGAAGATTAAAATATGAAATAACTAATTTCAACTTTAAAGGAAAATAATGTATAAGTTTCGTTTTAATAATAAATGACTTTTATTATATTAAATATAATTTTCAAATAATACCTTAGTAGACCAATGCAAGAAACTAATTTTTTTTTAAATAATCTAAATAAATATTTTGGATATATGTTTTAAGGAAACTTTTTGTTTAAAAAACTGCAAATAATCCTTGGTTTAATTTACGAAAGTACTTTTCCGTACACCCCGTTTTATAAAACTGCACCGTAGACTGAAAAAAAAACGTTGAATTAAGTGTATTGTAGTGAGAGGGGATTCCTTTGACCGTAGACAAAAGAAATTTGGATGAATAAATAAATTTAAGTATTTGTTATTCATCAAGAATTGCTTTGGGGTCCTGGATCTCGTTTCTCATCCATTCTAGCTTTTTGTCTAACACTTACAAAATTAAATAATTAATTAATTAGTTATAATAATAATTAATTAATTAATTGACAATATTAATTAATTCTTACACATTTTCTTTAAAATAATTGATAGATTATTACTGTTCTGTTACTAAAATCATTCTAGCAGATCTAATTTACGCCAAAAAATTCTTTCGGTATATTTTACCGTTGTTACCTCCTTTTAACTTTTTGTATAACAAAATTGCGAAATTAACGGTTTAATTCTAAAATTTTAAGAAAAAAACATAAATATTGTTTTTATACACTTTAACCCTGGATAAGGGGAGAAGCACTGGATAAGGGATACCCAAGGGTGAATTAAAAGGGTTTTTCCTTTGTAAATGGCCACGTTGAGGGAATGACTTTAAGTGGAAGGAAATTTTACTATCTCCACTTCAGATCCCTCACCATAGCTATCTTAAGATGTGAGTACTAACAAAAATATAATCGACCGTAGTCATGTCATAGATCGTCGTATAGGCCACCCAGTGCTGTTGATGTGGCAGTGTTTTGTCAATAAATAAAAACCGTTAAATAACCTTTTTGAACGAATAGTGTGTTTTTTTTCAATCTTGACACAGTTTGTGGTAAGTAAATAATGAATATTATATTTTCTATTGTATTTTTATTGAAAACTTTGATTTTTAATTTTTTTGACATTTATTTATTAGTTTCTTTCATTTTCTATTTAGCTCAAAATGAACACGCGTTTTCGTACTCGCTGTGCGTCTGAAGTAGAAGCGTTATATGAGGCAGCTGATATTTTCGACGACAAAGAGAATGAAAGCGAGACTGAATCGGTTTTTGAAAAGCACAATACCAGTGAACTTTACGTAACTAAATAAATATATTTTTTAAAATAAAACTAAATTATGTAATAAGTATCTGAAAGTACATTAAGTCCCCTTTTAAATGCCATTGAAAGAAAGTTTTTATTTATTAATTTCGTCTAGATATGATAGTTTGAATACAACACTTCATTTTAACTTCTTTTTTAATTTTTGCTGATTTTTTCGATGGTATTAAGAATACTATTATTTTTTGGGACATTCTATAGATATAATCTTTTTCCATACTGATTGAGGTTTAAATTTAAAAAAATATTAAATTGGATATTTTAATCAAAAGATATTAATAATCAAATACATGTGCTCTTAATACGACTTAATTCAGATTCATTTTTTCTTTGCGCGTCCTAATATTTTTGAGGTGTATAAAAACAATATTTATGTATTTTTCTTAAAATTTTAGAATTTAACCGATGATTTCGGAACTTTGTTGCACAAGAAGTTAAAAAGAGGTAACAACGATAAAATATACGGGAAAAAATATATATGTTTTTTTGCGTAAATTGAAACTGCTACAATGATTTTTTTAAATAGAGTGTCGGAATGTTTTTGGGATCGACTGTATGTGATCTATGATTGCACTTCATATAAGTAATAATTAAATACGTTTTTAAAGATTAATGCCATAATATCCAATTGTAGAGAACATCATTTTAGATTCTACTAACGACAATATATAGAAGGCATTAAATATAAATTTATAATCATGAATCCACCCAAAAGTCAATGTAGCGAGAGATTGTTGAAATACTGCAAAAACTAGTGAAAGTATACCGAAAATTATGTTCTCGTTCTCATTCTCTCGTGAGAGGTTTTAAGAAGAGAGAAAGGATTTTTTTAATAGTTCATCAACAAATAATGAGTTATTTCTAAATAACAGAAAAAATAATTATTAATGAAATGTATTATTATTTTAACGTCTAGAAAAAAAAGAGAAATAATGTACTAAAATTAATAAGGAAAACAGTATAAACCTGTTATAGTATGCAACATGCCCATCGATTTACAAATCGATTAATTTGCCTTAATTAATTGATTAATTAAAAATAAATCTCCAAGAAAATATTATAAATTATTTTGTATAAAAGCATGGTTGAATTTACACTTTTGCTCTAATTTTGCAGAATAGATGCTATTTAAAACAAAATTAACTGGTGTGATCGCAGCCAATAAGTTGCTCCTGACCAGATTTTGTGAATTTGAAATCGATGGACGTTTATTTCATCAACGGTCGAGGTATTTAATGATAATATAAATCTGTTGGGGTCTTTCTCAGAGTACCAACACTTATCAGTACTACTTTTGCCTTCTTGTATCAAAGCCTCTCAATTTCTATTTGTCGATATTTATACTTACATTTTTTATCGTGTACTTGTTTATCATGTACATGTATCATGTACTTAATGTAAAAATGTCATTAAGGCTTGTTCCGACTTTCTCAAGAGATCTATAGTGGGTATCACCTAGGTGATACCCCTGGGGATCGGAAAAGATGAATATCCAAAGGGGCCAAGTTTGGAGAAAATGCCGGGTACGATATAATCTCCTAGCCCAACTCAGTGATCGTTTCCAGATTCTTTTTTGGCGTAGGTTAGAAAAATAGCTGAAGCAAAGCAAATTTACAAGGAATTAATTAAAGAAATAATGAAGAGGCATTAACACAGCAGATATATTAGATTATCTACTTAATTATCGGCCGTTTTCAACTACTTTTAACATTTATTTACGAAAAAGCTAATACAAACTTAGCCTTTGAAGTAACTTCCCTCAGCCGGTCGCGTTGGTGCGGCGGTAAGAGCGTCTGCTTTGCCGAATCCGCGCTGGAGCGGTAGCTGGTTCGATTCCAGCGCTCGGATGGTTATTTTTCTTTCTTCTGTCCGTTTATCTTTCCTAAATGTTTGTGATTGTTTCTAGGCAAGAGTGTAAAATCCGACTACGAATTACCCCTCAGTCACGCCAGTTAAAGGCTGGGTAAGGCCGGATGCCTTCTGAGAAGTGTTCTACGTTGGTCACTCGCCAGTCGGTAGGTTTCCTGATAGACTTATGGGTAGGCACATAACCAAGGGTTTATAGCCCGAGGGGGGTGCTGGCCTGGGTTTGTCGGAAGCTGATGACCGTGGTTCGGAACCCACGTTAAGCTGTAGGTCCAGTCGCTAAATAGCCTAGTTGCTGATGCACCTCTAACCCAAAAACTTTACTTTAACTTCCCTCGCTTTCTATACACTTTATCCACCTTACCACAAATGAATCCCTAGTCGAAAAAAAATTACGGTTTTGATATGATAACGTTGTTGAAGTTTTGTGAAGCAGGTGGATGATTTGTAATCAGAAGAGATGACAATCTCCAGGCGAACTAGGTAATCGTTTTCAATGTCCTTTTTGTTATATGGGACCGTAGGTTGTCCGGAAGCTAAATGATATCTCTTCTTCACTTGGTAGTATAAGGTCTTGGTCCTCTAAAGTGTCACTAAAACTAAGCAGTTGCTGCTAATCACGGTGAGTAGTGACTGTTTGACCAGGTTAGAGCAACTTATAATGCACGATGCCCCCAGCTGATTCCGTCATAAACACAGCAACATCTTTTAGGCGTAATTATTTGGTTTTACGGTACTGGTTGATGCCTCAGTAGGATAACCAATGATTTTCGTCTCTTTGGAGTATCGTAAAGGATCCACTTTTCGTCACAGTTCACAATCTTATGCAAGAAATTCATTTTTTGAATCTCGAGAACAATGGCAGAACAACCTCAAAGCATTTACGTTTATTCTCCTCTGTACGTTTATAAGGGACCCAACGACTCTCCTTTGAATCTTCCCTAGCCTGTGGAAACATTTAGAAATGGTTTGGGGTGTTACTCCGAGTTCCTCTTCGAACTCTAGCCGTGTACTCTAAAGATTTTCTTTCAGCAATGCTTCTAATTCTTCATCCTCTAATTTCTTAGCTATCCCGGGCGTTCTGCATCATTTATGTCAATATTTCCAGTTCGGGATTACTGGAGCCAAGTACTGTATGAAACAGTAAAATCGCACAAATCATGTCCTGAGTTTCCCTATCTTGTTTGTTCAGTTGAAAGGTAAAAAACCCTTAAATGTTGCGTTTCAATTGACATTGCGTCTACAACTGATTTTTCAGGTTATATTCACAGAAGGCTCGTATGTCCATACCTCGTTTTAAGCTGAAAAATGGCATTATAAAGTAGCTGAATGGTGGGAAAAAATTCTGATTGGAATAGGTTCTGTAATCGACAAAACGTAGTGACCCAGAATAAAGTTGAGGAACACATATTATCAATTTGAATATATTTTGATGCAATCATAACTACAACAAATGTTACAGCACTATTGTTATTATTTATCTTTCATAAATCTTTTATAAAACTATTAGTAAATTCAATGTTTTTTTTAAATACCCATTTATATCAAGTTCGTTTGTGCTACAAACTACATTAATTAAGTTGTTAGTATTATCTATGTTAAGTGTTACGCATTACCTATCTTGAATAGAATTTCACATGATCAAACACATGATAAATACATTTTTACCTGATGAAAAACTTGTTTTTGATATCTTACATACATAAATACACATGTTGACGTATATATTACATAAGCATTGGACCATTAACTAAAAGAATGTTTAATATGAAAATAAAATTAAAAAAGTCTGAAATTCGATAGGTTTAAAGTTAAAATATTGATGCGAAAGGAAAACATTTGAGAAGATTTAATACAATAACAATTAACCATTACACTCATTCAACATAATAAGGAATAAAGCTCTAAACATTTTATATCATTACCTGCCATTCAATAACCCATTTTTTAAATCCGGGTATTCCTCAATTAAATTGTGTTATCTGACCTTTATAAAAAAGAAAAAATCATATTTTACATAGTTTCGACATCATTTCAAATACATTTTTTTATAATAACGTTTAAAAAATATATATCAGATTGTAAAATTTAAAATTAATTTTTGTTTTCAGCATATGAATACAACTCAAAAGACATGTTGCGGAATATTAGCATATACACAAAGTATTCTTTTTCCTTGCACTTAGGTTCTTAAATCGTGAAGTCTGAACTAATTCACATATTCACATTTAATATCGGGTTGACCGGAAAGTTCGTAGGGATTTATTAAGGGAAAAAGAAATGCAAATAGTTTATGTAAATATATATTTAGCCTATTATGTAATTACCATTGTTATTTATATTTTTTTGTCAACGTAGTGATAAGTCCATGATGTATTTTCTCATTACTAAAAATTAGAATGTTTATTGCCAGACAGTTTTTAGTAAAAAACATTCTAATTTTTATTGTTTTTCACCTCCTCTTCCGTTTAAAATGATTTCCGATTTAAACAATATTGGAGGGAGCGGAATAGATGGTTGTCCGTGTTCGATGGTAGTACGATATCTGGTGAATAAGGTGGATGGGACAAAACATCCCAATCGGAACTCAACATGTTTTGCCTGATTGAAACGTGTGGTCGTACATTGTCATGATGAAACACGACGCCTTTCCTGTTTGTTAATTATGGCCGGTTTTCTTCAATTGCTGCCTTCAGTCAATCTAATAGTAAACAGTAGAGGTCAGTGTTGATGGTTTGGTTGCTTGAAAGAAGCTTAAGCGTATCGATCCCCACCAATTTTAAAACATCATCTTCCTCGAATGAAAGCCGTCTTTCGCCATACTTAAAATCGCTGACTCTAGCAATCCCTATGATTTTTTCTTTACACGTTGTTGTAGCATTCGCTTCAAAAATAGAGCCTTACATTTTTTTTCAATAAAAGATCGCACGAAGAGATATAATGCAGCAGATTTCGCTCACCAAGTTTGTGAGGGGCCCTCACATAGTACCGGAGACGTTTCTATTTTTTTCAGATGGTTGAAAACGGTGGATTTGCTAATATTTGTCTTATCTTCTGTCTCAAATACCGTGATGCGTGGATCTTCAGCTATTATGGCCTTTATTTCCTCGATATCAGTACTTTACTAAAAAAATCTAAATGTAATTCCGAAATATCAGAATTGTATGATATTTTCATATTAAGTATATTATATACTTAATATGAAAATATTAAGTATATAAATACCAATATACTTTAAAATAATATACTTAATATTAAGTATATAATATATAAAGTCGTTGTATATAACATGACTCATTTGAAATAATTGATTATTGAATTTGTCCGTTACTTTGTGATAGTTCATTTTTCAAATTAAACAAAGCCAATTTTTATTTTGTTATTTATCACTTATTTTATTTGTTGGCTTTGTGACAATAGTTTCGTAAACAATATTACATTATCAAACCGACTTTTTCCAAACTATAATTAAAAAAAAAGTAATTTTTTTTAAATATACAGGTAAATCACTTTTAACCAAGTACAAATGTACCACATATATATATATATATATATATATATATATATATATATATATATATATATATATATATATATATAGCAATACTGCATTTAGATTATTGAGACTGATTATAAAAATGGGTGTTCTTTGAAGAACACTTAAAGTTCGTACATTGCCTATTATTTTAGGGCAAATTAGTTTTTGATTCAAATATTAATTAATAAATTCTAATTGGGTATATTGTATGTCATAAATCAAAGAGAGGAAAATCTAAAAATTAAATCCACAAATAAAACATTGTTGTTATAAGTGCAGGTGTTACAAATGAAGTGACGACATCAATTTCATTTCATTCGCAAGGATTGAGTACATGTTCTGACCCATTATAGATAATTTTGCATAAATATTTGCATTTACACGCGAACAAAATTCAATTAGCCCAGAAATTACAAGAAAGGGATAATTTGCAAATGAACAACCAACAAAAGAACCATCGTTTTTCTGCAAAATAGCGTGTTAAGGTGATGAATAACCTAATGTTGTTCATGAAAAATCTCTACGTCTACAAAAAGTAATTATTTTCTGCGCATTTTGACAAATAACTGAAATATTTTTATTCGATTGCTGAATCATTGGGTGCTAGAATACGTTTTCTGTAAACGTATTAATCAATGTTAATTAGGTTTAATAACCATAATAGAATCATATACGAAGTGAAGCATAATTCCCAAACTGCGCTAGGGTGTTTTCCATTCCTGCGTTTATTTTTTAACAAGGCTCACTACACATTTCGAAACTAATGTAAAGAAAGCCGTTCATGCCAACATAAAACATGTATGTACGTCTAATAGTAAACGTGGAGTGGAGTAACAAAGAGAATCGTATCGGTGTATAGAGCTATAATTCAAAGTAATTCAATACATCCAATGAATCTGCAACGGAGATTTTCAAATTGATCAAACCAATAAAATATCAAAATAATTCCTTTATTGCGCTGTGATTCGATACAACACTCTTGCATATAAGTATAACTAGGGCTCGGAGCTTACCAAAGATCTAGCGGACAGCTATTGACGGAGCTCTATGGAGCAAAAGAGAGAACATTTTTAAATGGCAGCAGAGGCCAATTATCGACGAAAAATGAAGTTATACACAACATTAAAACAAAATAGATATAAGACAAAGAATAAATAATAGAACATAATAATGAAATGAATATAAATTATATACGAATATGAAAAAATTGCAGATTGCTGAAAATGTAAGTAAATAAATAATGAAATATTCCTACAATTAGAGGGAATAGTAGAGATAGGCAAAGCTGTTAATGGAAATAACAGTTGGAACTGTTACTGTTATTATAAAATAACTGTTAAAAATTACAGGTTACTGTTATTTTTGTTTTTTTAGAAATCACATTTCGCTTACATTTGCTCTTATAACAGACATTTGAAATCTATATTTACGCGCTATATACCATATAACAATAATTACTAAAATGACAGATTTAGGTCGTTTAATTATTTGTGAAATCAAATGCATAATACAAAATACAATCGTACAATATGCGCAGAGAACAGATTTATTATATGAAAAAGGAGTAGGTATAAAGCCACAATATAAAAATCCTTAGATAATAGATATAACGATTTGATTTTCGTAATAATTGTATTTTAAATGCAAGATTCTGATAATCTCAACAGTGAAGTGAACAGTGAAAGAATTATATTACAAAAATGAAATTTAATTTGCGATTTTTTAATTTCCTATTCCATGTATATTTACTTTTAGTTTGACTTACTTTGAATACATCTTAATAATCTAATGCATATTACTAACAGTAACTAATAGGTATTATAATAATATAAATTTTATTTTGATTTGTTCTAGTGAAAATTATATTGAACTCGACCATTAAAACGTTATTAATACATAAATGTAAAATGTGCAGACATTTGCGTAGTTGCTCGTATCTAATGCTGTCTAGTCATTTTATAATTTAAAAGTTGGCAATACACTATGCGGGGGTTCCCCTTATTACTCTGTAGGTAGAGCTCAAATATTATTATAATAAATGGTTGTTTTTAAGTTTAAAACTTTATAAGCCAGTTACCAAATAGGTTAATAACTTAGATATTATATATAAAGAATATATCTAAATGTCCAAACGCTTTATTAAAATAAAGTGTTTATTAACAATATTAAACTATACTCCTAATGTTCTTCTCGAAACAGCGACTCAGTCAATTTTATCAATAACCCTGCCCAATGTCGACCCCTGACACCGCACTCCTATTATTTTCTAAGATTGCTAAACGCGGCAACAGCGAACAGTGAGAAAACTACGACCACGACTGTTATTTTTCTATCGGTTAATTAATGCGCTACCTGTTATTTGTTGGTCTATCTGTTATTTGTTATTTCGTCTAGAAGCGGGGACACGGCAACAGCGACTACGAAACTCTATACAATATTAACAGTGTACTTGTTACTTCTTCACATCGATAACAGTTGTTTAACGTTAATATGAAATAACAGTTATAAAATAACAGATCGTTAAATAACGACCCACCTCTAGAGAATAGTATTCAGTTCCTGAGATAACACAGTCCAATTAGGAAGAATGGTTTTTTTAATGTGGTCAAATGATTGCCATTAGAGGTTAAGACCAATTGTCACTGATTTGGAGCAACTGGTTACAATTTTTATTTTTTTTTTATTTAGGCAAATGAGTTAAGAGGTTCAGAATAGTCATACAGAGCTAGAGATTAAATTCATAGAGGTTCAAATTCATAGGTTATGTATACAAAACAGAGAATTTAAATTTTTGTTAGATGTCCTATTTCCTTTAAGCAGGAGACATTATCCAGCATTTTCCCGAAATCAAGATTGGTTTTAGATCATTATTTAAGCCAAAACTATGTCTTAAAAGAATAAGAGAATGACATTCGGAAATAAGATATTCAACTGTTAAAAATACGTTGCAGAAGTCGCGTTTGGGAGAATCAGTATTTTTTTTTGGTATGTACTCATGGTCATACCATATAATGGTATATTTTAAGCCTATGTTACTTTACGGAGGAACTTCTGTTAGGGAAGGTGTCTAGGTGGGTTTCATAGAACAGCGGCATTATATTTCTTAACTTATTGGATCTATCAAGGTTGTTCGAATAATGTTGAGTATTGTTTTTCAGATATGGATTTGTTAAAGAGTTTAGAGCGATGGTTATAAATGGATGGAAGGAAAGAACCGTTAGACAAAAAGCGCTTAGCAAGAGGGGCAGCATCTTCATTCCGTTTTAAGCCCTTGTGGCCCGATCACCAGAAAAATCTTAAAGAAATGCCCCTTCTGATAATAATTCCAATCAAATCCATAATATAAATTCTGGAATAGAAGATGAATTATATTAACCTTCTAGTGTTATGAGAAACGCTAAATATTATCCAGGATGGATGGGAGCATGAGGTGATATATTCGAATCCATAATTGACAGCCACTAGTTCTGCAACTAGTATACTGATGTAAGTTGGTAGTTTGTATTCAAAGGAAAACTGACATAAATAAAACTACACCCAACCTCGATTTAGAACCGTCTCGAAAAAAATTATACAATATGCTCCAAAATATTTCAATATTGATAACCAATATTGCCGATAGAGGAGGAAATTCATATATGAAGAACTCTTGGAGGAGAGTGAAAAAAAATTGAGTGGCTCGGAATGAAAGGTTTGGCCCACAAACTGAACGCGTATTTCAGAAATACATAATTTCTCCTGATATTTAGAGGT
Source organism: Cosmopolites sordidus (assembly GCA_031761425.1). Classification (NCBI taxonomy): domain Eukaryota; kingdom Metazoa; phylum Arthropoda; class Insecta; order Coleoptera; family Curculionidae; genus Cosmopolites; species Cosmopolites sordidus. The sequence goes on from JARFXV010000617.1 coordinate 1,254,130, forward strand.
TCTATTCCTGTCATGCCATAGAGGCTTGGAATTCGACTGGTAGTAAAGTAAAATAAAGTAAAGTAAAGCTGGTAGTAAAAAAGCCCCAATTGACAATCTAATAGCTAAGTTCTGAAGGATATCCAAGTGGCGAAGATAGCTCTTAAGGGCGGAAACTTAAACTACGCTGCTATAGTCAATTTTGGGTCTGATTATTGATTTATAAAGTTTTAGAAGACAGCGATATTCTGAAGCATAAAATGTGTTGGAAAACATTTTTATGATATTCATGTATTTAGAACTTTTGGTTCTTAGGTGAGAAGAACCGTTATAAAGATCGGGATATTTGAAAATACAGTGGAATGCAGTTGTGAACATGCACGCTTTCTACAGAAATAGTCGACTTAGCTGGAATGAAAAATAATTCGGAGGTGTTGGACCATTTGATAAGGGAGTTTATACACGTCTGTACCATTCATTTACAAACTCTAGAACTGGAGGGGTAGTATACCAGAATGTCATCTGCGTATAGTCTAATGCTATCCATTGGAGTGATGAATTTCTGGACAGAATTGAAGGAGATGTTAAACAAAGTTGAGCTCAGGATTTATTGATTAATTCCTGAAGGATTCCGGCTTACTCTTGACAGTGAAATATATGTCTGAAAGAAAATTGTGAATTAATTTTGGAAGTCTTCCTTGCATTCCCCGAAGGTGAAGCGAATTGAGAATGATAGGTTTCCACACAGTATCAAATGCACTTGAAATATTGAGAAAAGCTGCCACTAAGAGATTTTTCCTAGAGAAGGATGTACTAATATCGTTACAAAAGCCAATTAGATGATCAAGAGTAGATCTAGATTTTCTAAAGCCTAGTTAGAGATGATTAAATTCTAGATACTAGACTAATCTGTCATTCATCATTCTCTCGAATAGTTTTGCCAAGGTGATCAAATAATGAGATAGGGCGATAGCTCTTAGTTGATGACCTGGATTTACCCAATTTCTGAATTGGAATTAAAATTGATTTTCTCCATATTGATGGGTAGATTGGCCTTGATTCCAAAAATAATTGTATAGTGTTAGTGGAAAATCGTTGACGTCCGAGGAGAGATTTCTAATTACAGGAATAATAATTCTATCAGGGTTAGGGGTGCTGATTCTGCTTCTAGTGATAGCGGATTTTAATTCTTTAATGGAAAATGGAAAGTTATAATGTTAATGAGGATAATCTTCGTGTAAAATTTATTGAAATACTAGTTTGGTAATGGAGCTGTAAAGCAGAGAAGTGATGATTTCCGGATATTGCTGCGTAATAGTGTCGAGCGAAACAGTTTGTCAGATTGTTGGATGGATCTATAGAATTTACATAATTAGACCAAGAGATGCGTATAGCAGTTAGGACAAACCTGATTGCTCTTTCTCGACATCGTTCGAAATTTATAAGAATGTTTAGTGTAGGCTGATGTTTCAACTTACTTTAAAAACTTTTAAAGCAGATTTACGTTTTCTTATGCCCAATTTGCACTCAAATTCAGACATGAGTGTGGAATGCTCATTTCAGCAGCAGCAAGTATAGATGATGTGAGTTTATTAATGTTATTCTCGCCGTCTTCGAGTATGAAACGAGGAAGTAATAAGGACTCTCGAAATTCGAACCAGTTTGCTTTCGAGGTATTATAAATTTTTCGGGCAAGAACACTCTGGTGCCAACTTGATGTGGATAATATGATAGGAATATGATCGCTGCTGTGGGACAGTCATCCTAAATATCCCACTGCAAGATAGGAAAAAGATCTGGAGAGCACAGCGTAAGATTTATGGAAGATAGAAAAGATGAAAATTGAGATATATGAGTATATATAGGAGAGTTCAAGAAAGAGATGAGGTTAGATGAAATATAATTTTGGACAATTAAACTTCTGCTGTCGTGATTTGTGTTCGACATTATACTGTTGGAGTTGAAATCCCCGCAAATCATAAATGAGGAAGGAAGCTGTGAAAGAATGTTATTAAGGTCTTGAAGTGAAAAAGAAGTCGAGGGGGGAAAGTTAAATGTTACAAAAAGTGATCTTTTTCTAAGTGGACAGTAACTGTAGTGACTTCTAAATGGGAATAGATGTCTCATGACGAGTAATCAACAGAATTTGGAACTAATATTGCGACACCCTCTGATGATCTAAGGGCGATCTTTGCTGACAAATGAGTATTCTTTCAAGGTAGAATTTTTATTTTGATTAAGATTGGTTAGGTTTCAAACTAGAATTTTGTGTTTACATTGGTTAATAAGAAGCTTCAGCTCATCCATTTTAATATAAAAACCATTCAAATTCCATTGTATTAAATGTGTATAAAGGATATTGACTACATTTTCGTGAGTTGAAACACAATTATCTCTTCATCTTAGCCTTCATCTTATATGCAGATAAGCAGTCTATTTCAAATATGATATCTTCTTCCATATTAGATAAGGAAGAGTTAGAGGAAGTGTCTAGAGGAGGGAAGTGTTCCGTGTCTAGAGGAAGCTTATATGAGCGATTAGAGGTATTATTAACTGATTTCTTGTCTAACTTAAAGGAATGAGACGGTTTTATGAGATTTGGTTGAAGCATGGATAGGAAATGAAGAAAGTTGGGAGGAAGGTAGGGATAGGGGTTTTGATGGATATGATATCTACTCAGAGTAAGCATTCCTTATGATGTTATATCTCAATTTTGTAGTGTTAAGACTGGAAGTGGAAAATCACACTGAGTTCCATAGGATATGGTTTGCAACGAACTGGATATAGCTTTGGCAAAAGATGTTGGGAGCACTAGGACTTAATCTTAATTTAAGTATTTCTGATCCCATAACAGGATACTTTCTCAGTGTGGGGGGGGGGGGAGGGGTTCAACTTCACAGTTGGAACAAATTTCAGGAGGAGAACATTCAGATTCAGAGTGTTCATTTTTTTTCAAATCGGGGACAGATAGGAATAGGAACGCAATTTGTGGAAACATGAGAAAACTTCTAGCATCTGAAGCAACGAAGGGGGCTAGAAATATATGGACGGACGAGAAGAGACAAGTACCCAACTTCAACTAGTGGTCAGAATGCCATTTTTTCTGAAATTACTCCTTGATCTTGAAAGCATTTGATGAGGTCCTCGTCACTACAATTAAGTAGATCAGAATTGGAAATAATTTTATGACAATAGTTTAGTGTGCGGTGAGTTTTGACTGTGAGTGGAAGATTGCCAATAGTTTTTATATATAATATTTTGTTCGACTATTTTTCGTTTCTAACAGTGATAGCAGGGATAGATCCTTTCTTGATTTTCTTTAAAATTTCCAATTCACCTAATTAGCAATATAATGATCTATCTATAACACGCTTTCTCAAAAGAAGAATCTAGTTGAGAACGCAATTCGGGTTCGTTTCGACCTTGGTAAAGAGCCATCGGACTCTCACGAATAGCTAGGAAAAGAGGTCGGTTACGGCAGAGCCTGGATACCGCAATAAGGCTAAATATTTTCAGAGGGCGCCAGGTATCTGGAAGACACGTTAGTAACTAACTATGGTATACCCATTCGCCTATCGATACGGTTATTCACATCTTAAGTTTCCGAATTAAAAAAGGTTTACTCCTTGCATAAACTTAGGCACATGGAATTGTCAAGCCCTTAGCTTGGAATGTCCTGGGGGGACCTGAAGATATCTCCAGTCTCTATGCTAGTTTTGGTTCACCCTGGGTATTTCATTTCACCGGTACCACCCTTATCAGGGATGCGCTTGATGCAACCATACACGGGACGTAACTTAAAATTAACGAGAGTGAAGGCGCAACTTGAGCAGTTTGACTATGAAGGGCAATACAGGAAAATCCTTTTCTCAGATGAAAAGGTTTTTGAATATATACTAACGAGTTTTCGGGAAGCTGCTCAAAAAATTGGGAAAGTTGAAAGACGTCATTATCCGGTTTTACTAATGGTTTGGTGGGGAGTGTCGTATAGTGGTGTTAAACAACTGGATTTCTCAAATGTGCTGTCCAGCACTAACTTTTTCACTTTTTGACGTAAAGACGATATGTACGACGTTAAATGTACGAAAATTATTTCCATTATATATATATATATATATATATATATATATATATATATATATATATATATATATATATATATATATTCTCCTTAGTGGATCAGACCTTGATGGATAGGAGGGTGACCCCTGGCGGATAAGTCAAGGCAGAGGCCTCAGACTAACATGATCCAAAATCTGCCAACCCGCATTGAATCAGCGTGGCAGATTACAGTCCATACCTTCAACATGGTATTTCAATTCGACAGTATAACCTCAAACACGGCCCTCGTTCTCCGGAGGCCAAGGAGCAACTACCTACGGCAGCGGGAAGACCTGCCCCAAGGCAGAGGGTGTTAAGAATCACCGGGTTAGGTCAGGCTGCCATTGACATTGCTACGTTTAATATACGGACCATGAAAACGGAGTCCCGATTGCAAGAACTGTTAATCGAAGTTGACATCATACATGGGGATATTATTGGGCTCTGTGAAGAAAGGGCGAAGAGTTAATTAAACTGGAACCAAATGGACACGTACTCTACACCCGAGGTAAGGAGAATGGACGATGTGGGGGAATCGGATTCCTCATCAAACGAAAGCTGAAAGACAGAGTTGTAAAATTTGAAAGTACATCTGACCGACTAACCCAACGCGTCATTCCGCTGAATAAAAAGTTTAGACTTCAAATCGTACAAGCTTATGCGCCAACTATAAGCCATAAAGATGAGGGAATTGAAGAATTTTATTATAATGTGGTCCAGCTTTTATACAAGGAGAAATGTTGGTACAAAATCACAATGGCTGATTTTAATGCCAAAATTGGAACAATAAGAACTGGTGGAAATACAATTGACCCATATGGAACTGGTGAGCGAGACAATAGAGGTGACAGATTTCTTGATTTTGCTGAAGGGCAAGAACTTTATATTATGAATTCGTTCAATAAAAAAAATATCAGCAGAAAATGGACAATGAAAAATCCATCTGGACTCATAAGTGAAATTGATTACATCATGACCAACGATAAAACAATATTTTGCAATTGTACTGTCGTTAACAATTTTAATGTTGGAAGTGACGAGCAAAAGTTAGGATTAACGGTCGAAGAGAACGCGAAAAAATGGTAAGATCAAAGAAGGACAAAGTGGATTCTGGGAAGTTGCTGGAGAGAAGCAGAGATTTTGAGATTTCTTTGTCGAACCACTTTGCTGAAAAAATCGCCAGCAATGTGCTTCAAACGGCTGCTTCAATAGCACCAGAAGAAAAATGTGAAATCAAACAGACAAAAATCTCCAGTGAGACCATTGATTTAATGAAGAAACGACGGACAATAAGAAATGCAGGGAGTCCTTTTGGCAAGGTCGAGTACGTTGAACTCTGCAAAACTATAAGAAAACGTATCAGAGAGGACACGCGACGGTTCCACATGCAGCCAGTACAAAAAACCCTAGAAGAAAACAAAGCAATTAATAAATCTAAGCAGAAGCTGAGAAGGAAAAGAACGCAAATTTATGCCTTAATGCGTGAGGATGGCACAGTGTACAGGGTGCGTACGCAAATATTGGAGGTTGTCAGAAAATTTTATTCCCAGTTATATGAAGATTAAAATCAATCAAAGACAACAGTACCCACCGAAGAATAAATGCCAGATATCCTAGCGGAAAAAGTAACAAATGCTATAGAATCGATAAAATATGGCAAGGCTCCAAGAATGGACAGTGTAACTATCGAAATGCTAAAAGCTGGTGGTCGGACGTTACATAAAACACTGGCAAAATTATACTCAAAATGCCTCAAAGAACAAAATGTACCTGACTTATGGAAAAATGCAGGAGTGATCCTTTGGCACAACCAAGAAAACAAGGAGGATTCAGAAATTAATTCCGTACAATGGATCGCATCCAGGTTGTACAGCAGGCCATAGAAAGGCACAACGAATACACCATGCCACTCTGTTTGGCTTTTATTGACTACAAAAAAGCATTTGACTCCATTTCAAAATATGCCATAATGGATGCACTGCTTAGCCAGGGGCTAGACAAAGCATATGTAAACCTTTAGGATCTTATGATGGAGCTACAGCGGCAATTCACCTTAATAATCTTGAAGTGGGAATTAATGTAGAACGAGGTGTACGGCAGGGTGACGCAATATCACCTATTCTTTTCTCGGCTGGCCTTGAAGAAGTATTCCGTAAACTGGATTGGGAACAGAATGGTGTAAAGATCAATGGTGCAAACTTAAACCATCTTAGATTTGCAGATGATATCGTTCTCCTTTCAAGACCCACAGGAGCTACAAAGACGTATAAAAGAGCTGCAAATGGCTTAATGCAAATGGCTTAAAAATAAACCTGAAAAAGAGTCAGATTATGTTAAATAAATTAACTAAAATAGAAGAAAGTCAATTTTAGGAAGTCATATGGCGATTGTGGACCATTTTATAAATCTTTGACAAAGGATTTCAAGAGAGGGGGATACCGCCCGGGAGGTGGGACGGCATGTTAAATGTGGTTGCCAAGCATTTGGCAGGCTAGTGTTTAAGAGCAGACTTCCACTTTGCCTGAAAAAAAGTTTTCGATTAGTGCGTTATAACCGTTATGACATACGGTAGTGAAAACTGGACACTCACATCGTAATCAATTCAAAAACTTCGGGCAACGCAAAGGGGAATGGAAAGATGTATGCTTGTTATTACAGGACGAGACAGAAAGCTTTCGCATGGATCAGGGAACAAACGAAAGTGTGTGACATCATTCGAAGAGTAAAGTAATTGAAATCGAGATAGTCAGGCATATAGCGAGGCGACGGGACGACAGGTGGACCAAGGAAATCCTGGAGTGGATACCGCTTGATCGCAAACGTCCGAAAGCACGATGGGCTGATGATACCATTAAGTATATGGGATCCGAGTGGCAGAGGAAAAAAAGAGAGAGGAGTGGCGTGAAAACTGGAAGCTTGCTGAAAAGGCTGTATGGTAAGAATGAAGGCTGTATGGTAAGAACATGTACAGGTAAGAACATGTAGGAACTAGTGTAGAAGGGTAGAACTACGGGTATACAGGTGGGAACTAGAAATCTGAAATCAGTCACAGCTTAACAAATCTTATATGCAAGTAATCTACAATTGCCGGCCTCAATCAAATTGGAATTACAACGAACCATTTGGGGATTTGGGTGCAATCTTAAAAAGCAAGGGCAACATTAAGTATGAAACCGGCAATAAAATAAAGGCAATACCTAGATTTCCCCTTAATAAAAACAGTAATCATCAGCAAGAGGGGAGGGCCAAAAAATAAAAAGATAAAAATTTAAAATTCATTATCCCGTCGAATTTTATATAACATTTTGGAAACGAATCCTGAGTATTAAGAATTGGATTAAAATCATAAGTTTTTGCAGCGGAAATGAGAATTTTAGGGAAAGAATTTTAAGGAAGTAATAGGAAAAGTGGCAAGTGGACTCGTGGAGAACACATTTCTTCAACCGGCCCCCAAAGAGCAAGCGTCTCTCGAGACCGGTTTCTGGTCTTAAGACTATGGCTTTAACCGATAACCGTAGTTGAGGTTTACGTAAAGTTGTAGGTCGGGCCCTGTGGTCAAATAATAGATAACGAGGAGGTCTCATCTTAATCCTTAAAAATCCTTTAAATTTTCTTTGCTATTTATTTTTATTTTTGCTTATTGGAGTGATCTTAATAATAACCTACTAAACCTACCATTAAAACTTAATAAAAATTCTTCACGAATGGATCAGAAAAAGTTTCGTTCAATGCGTGCTCCAATTCATCTTTTTAATTGAACCTCTTCAACTGTGAAGGTTATAAATAATGAACATTTCAAATATTAAATATATTATTATCGGAGCATTATGTTATAACATATACTAGACAATATAGAACAATATACTAGAAAATATTTAGTAATTTCGTTATTTATTATTTAGATATATTTTGGTAGTTACCAGAGCTATGGTAGATTGTTTCGTCTAATATCTGATGTTATATAATACAACGTATTAAAATGGACCTTCAAAATATAGACCTAGATTTTGATAAAAGGCAAGAAGCTATCAGCATTTTTTAAACATGTTTCTTTTTATTGTAAGTATTATCCATTATTTATATATATATATATATATATATATATATATATATATATATATATATATATATATATATATATATATATATATATATATATATATATATATACTGTTTCAAAAAATCCCATTATTTAGAAATTTAAATAACTCACGATTCCTACGGAAATGTATTAATAAAAATTTATAGGAAATGGAAATCTACAAAAAAGGTCAAATGATAATTTTCGATAAAATTGATAGTTTCGTCGCAAAATTGAAAAAAATGTAAAATTTTATTTTTCAATTTATAACTTTTGAAAACGTAAATTTATGGAAAATATATGAGACCTTTTTTGAAGAACGTTAAATTTCCTACAAAAATATGCAATAGCCTTTCTACAGTAATATTCCGCTGAAGAGCTATAAAATTAAAAAGTTTAAAAAAATCCTCTGTTATATATATAGGAAACTGAAATTTGCGATGCGGCACCTCTTAATATTAACATTAAGAGCTCTAACTTTCACATTATTATATTTGTCATTTCTGACAATATTTTCCATACCTTTAAGAAAAAAAATAGTCGATTTTTTTGGAACAGTCCAATATATGTTAGAGTTTCTTGGACTGCGTCCAATGAGACAACAGTAGCTGAGTGTCATCATACAACCTTTGGGTTCCACAATCTCATGTGGAACACACAACACCTGCGTCTCCGCCTAAATGAACATTTTTCTTGGGTGCTTTATTGGGAATGAGCCCCACCCATCCCTTCGACTGGATGGCATTTGTTTCATCTCTTGATGTTTAGACTCTTCACTACTCTGAATGGAAGGGATGGGTGGGGCCCGTCGTTTTTTTAGTAAAAAGTTAGTAAAACATTCACCGAAAGGTTTCAGTTAATAAAATAAGTGTATGGTGAGGATTGTTTATCCCGTGGCAGAGTTCACGAGTGGCGAGTGAACATCCTGGTTTGAAAAATTCCATGATTACTCAAAGTAACATTGAAATTATACATGGAAATGGAATTGAACGTGTCCAAGTTTCATCGCATTTTGACAGATCATTGGGGACTTAGGAAGGTTTGTTCACACTTTGTTTCACACAAATTGACTGCATTGTTATTGGTGATGAGACGTGATGTTTTCAATATGATCCAGAAAGAAGGCGTCAAAGGGCCCAATGGAAGCACCCGAGCGAGTCAAATCCGAAAAAAAGCCTTTTTGATAAGTAAAAAATCAAAACAATGTTGATTTGTTTCTTTAATTCGAAGGGAATTATGCACTAGGAGCTCGTTCCACCTGATCAAACGATCAATATTGTGTTTTACCTTGGTGTTGCGTCTATTGCGAAATAAAAGAAGCGTCTATTGTTGTATATTCGTCGTGGGCGGCCATAATACCGTCAACAAGGCAGCTGGACGCTTGTTGCACGATAATACGGCGTTCCATTGCTCAACGCTCAATGACTTTTTGACCAAAAATGGCATTTTAACCATCAATAATTCGTCATTTTCGCCTGATTTGCCTCCCTGTGAAGAACAACGTTATGCCGCCATTGAAAACGTCGACCGCCGCCATGAAAGACATATATCTGGCCGAGCTCAACTTAAAATACAACTGACTTAAGCAACTAAATCGTTAAAAAGAATTCGTAGTATTCCTAGTACAAAAAGTTGGCACGTATATAAATATTATATAAACAAAAACCCAATTTTTAGAACTTTACGAAAACAAGTAATAATTTTAAAAATGCCTTTATTTAATAGAAGCAATTTTCATATTATTATGAAATTGATGATGACAACTTGATGATGAAGAGAGACCTACTATACAAATTAATAGTTTTACGTTCATACATTTTACGATCATAACGTTGGCATATCCTGTAATCCGGCAGCTCGGCAGTTGAAATATAGGAGGCCGGTCTACGTCGGTCGGTCAACTCAGAGATCGAAATTCCTAAACCTGGTGTAAGCTAGATTAGCATAGATCTTCAGAGACCAGTTTTATCGTATTTCAGTAGGCAAGGATCTAAGATCTGACAGCGAGTCACCCCTTAAGCTGAGTTCACACCAATAAAATTTTGTGTGTGTGTTGAATTTACTGGAACAATTTGTTTGTATTATCTGGTGGATAATAGATGGTTCGTGTGCGTGCGGCGACAATATTTCTGTATGACTTTGTGTGTCAGAGTGACTGCAATGCCGCACAGGCACAGCACATACAACACGTACAATCCACACAATGCAAATTTGTATTGATATGGGCCCAGCTTTAAACATGCCAGTTCAACGCAAAGACCCTATACCCTAAATAACGCCTGTGTTGACACGTCTATCACTTAATAAACAGCAACAAGAGTTTGCAACAATTTGAATTAACTTTTTGCCTAGTTAAATTGAATTATAGTTTTCAACGAAAATCATTTAATTTATAACAACAATAGTTACATAAGTTTACATTTATTCTTGCAGAAACTTCTGAAGAAATTGAAGCAATTAAATGTTATTTTTAGTTTTTTCAAAAATAACAGCATATGTGTACAGAAAACAGATGATTTAGATCATTTATTAATTTGGTACAAACATCATTGATTACTTGTATTTTAATGAAAGTGCTTTATTCACTTTTATATTTTGGATAATTATTCCTATCTAGATTCCGATTGAATACATTGTTTTGAGTTGTCGAGATGACATTGAATTTTTATTCTGCTTACGCTTAGCATATAAACACGAATTCCGAAACAAGTATCTTACATAAATATTCATTTCTCGTTCTAGATTTTTAGTCAATTGGTAGGAATGAATTTTAAGGCTAAGTAACATAATCTTCATAATATTTACATATAAAATCATTGAAAATCAATTGTAAAATAATCACCGTTCTGTTTTCTGCCTTGAATGTAGTAACTCACCAGATGGAAAATAAAGAAAAATATTTATAATCTTAAACTTAATTTATTAGGTGTACAAATAAGTTCTAACCTCTCCGAATTAATCAACTATAACTTTATTTTAAGTTATCTTTTTCCCGTTGCTTTGCGAATTCGTAGTACCAATCATTAACACAACAAAACTGCATATGAAAACTGCGGTGTCTGAGAGTACGTGCAAAAGACGATACCGAAAGTTTCGGAAGGATAATTTCGATCTTTACAATCAACATCGCTCGGGAGCATCAGGAAAAGTTGAAGATGAGTAATTGGACCAACTGTGGCAAGACAATCCTTGGCAAACATAAACGGGGCTTGCTGAACAATTGGGTATCACTCAACAAACAATTTCCCATCGGTTGAGATGCTACAACACAGCAATTTGCCGCCTGTCAAGATTTAAACAGAAGGGTTTTCTGTTGATGAGAAGTGGGTTCTATACGATAACCCTAAAACGAGAAAAGCATGGGTTTATCCCGGGGAACCATCAACGTCAACTGCAAAGCTGAATATTCACGCAAAAAAGTATTGTTATGTGTTTGGTGGAATATGAAAGGTGTACTGTACTTTTAATTGCTAAAACCCGGGATAACTGTAACTTATGGGCGTTATCAAGAACAATTGATGCATTTAAGTGACGAAATCGAACGAAAATGGCCATATAGCGGCAAGGGAACTCGGCAGGTGGATTCCAGACAACTTATCGATACTTTGAGCTGGGAAGTTCTTACTCATGCGACCTATTCTCCAGATATGGCCCCTTCAGATTTCCACCTCCATTCTCTGCAACAATCGAAGAAGTCCAAAATTTTATTACCGAATTTATGGAATCAAAACCACAATCGTTTTTCCGAGCAGGAATTCGCCAGCTGCCCAAGAAATGGCAGAAATATATCGAAAGTAATGGAGATTATTTTCAAGACTGACATGTATGTTGGTTTTGTATAAATAAATAATAATTTTATGTAAAAAAGGTCAAAATTAATTTTGTACATTGTGTCAATTCACCATGTAAAGATAAACGATTCAACAGCGCGTAGAAACCACATATTACAATATCTACTATCAAGATGTGTGTCCACTTCGTCAGGTCTTTTCTGACGAAGTACATTTCTTGCGTAATGGATTTGTGAAGAAACATAACTGCAGGATTTGGGCCGATGAATATCCTCATGTGATTCAGAAGTTACCTCTTCATCCTCAGAAAGTCATCGTTTGGTGTGGTTTTTGGGCTGAAAGAGTGATTATCTTATTTTTTTGAAGGAGATGATGGAAATCCTGTTACTATGAACCCCATAGGAATGTGCTAATAGAATATCTTTGCCCTGAGCTGAGGTGATATAAACAATGTGGATATAAACAATGTTTTATTTCAACAAGATTGTATGACTGGTCATATATTTCGCCCCACAATCGATTTATTGGTAGAAAAATTTACTGGACGCGTTATTCGAGAAAAAGTAATGTCAACTGGCCACCAAGATCAGACTATCTCACGCCCTTGGACTATTTTTTGTGAGAATATGTTAAATCTCTGGTTTACAGAAATAAACCCCGAACAATTCTTGATCTTAAACTCAACATTCAGGTCACCAATAAAAATATATCACACGATATGTGTGAAAGAGTAATCGAAAATTGGCTCTCCAGAGTACATGCCACCAGATGAAGCGAAGGATATTGCCTGCGATATTTGTAAAGTATTTACACATTAGCAGCCAAGAATCTTGGATCGATCCCGTTGAAAGCTACTATAAATGTGTGTGAAGAACGTTTGTTCTCCCAAAATGAGGCTTATAATGAAAATGAAAAATGGGTGTAGTTCAATAATAGCAACCATTTTAAAACAATAGATAAAACCACAGGAAATTTCCGTCATGTTGTTCTAAGAATTTCACGAACTTCCATCACAAGCAACATAAAGCCTAGATTTTACACCACTCAACTCATTTCTTGGTACATTATTTGCGTGGACTGAGCTTCCTTCAATAATCTGAAGTTGAAATTAGAAACAGTGCATTTTTTTGCTTTAAAAAATATTGGAATCAAGTTGAGATCGATAGGTGTCTTCTGTTTTGGGTATTAATATTTTACATAATTTTTAATTAATAAGAAAACCCACGAATATATAGATCATCCTAATAATTACTTGCTCCTTATATACGTGATTGACATCTTTTAAAAAGATCCACAATTTTTCATGGTGAATATCATTTTAATTTGACCCACATATGAGCCAATAAGGATTAATAAGCAAACTTTTTTATTACCATTCAAATATCTATTATAACATAACAACGCCTTAAAGCAGGGTAAAACCCAAAATTAAATATAGAATTAACAATCATACTTTTGCTAAAATGATTTTAGCCTACTTTTCATGTGATCATGATTGAACTTTTTCTAGGTCAGTAATATTAAATAATTTCAATATTTGGTTTATTTTACACAAGATACTTTAAAAGTTATAGTTAAATAATTCAATTGTTATTTTCACTAGAAATATTTATATTATTTTTGTACTGTTATATTACGAGATTACTTCTAATTAAATTTTTTCAAAAGTCCAAAAACGAACCTTCGCCATTTTGTCCTATTATTTATTAATATAATACTTTGAGCATCTGAATAAAGAATAAGTTATAAATTAACAACTATACTACTAAAAATAATTGCCCATATAATAAACAAATGCATTTACAATATATAAATAATAAAGAAGATGTTATAAACAGCTACAAAACTACTGTAAAAGAATTATTTCTACTACATATTTGAATTAAAAAAAAAGAAATGCCTTTAAAAATGAATATTCTGTTCAAAATATGATCTCCATCATGAACCAAGTGAAGATCGATTAATATTTGGGCATTGTTAGGAAAGAGAGCTATTATTTGACTTGAAAAAATAAATATATAACATTTTAAAATTCAATAAGTTTCGTACATGAATATATTGTGTACATGAATAAGTGTGATGCTAAAAAAATATATGTGTGATCGATTTTTCCATTGTATTTTTAAAATTTTTTTAGCATAATCCATTAGGTATCATAAATATAAATTTTATTTATTAAATTGTTATGATATTATATGAAAATGTGTGAAATTTAAAGCTCATGTCGTTTTAGATGGAATTTCTATGATACAGGAACACTAAATAAATGTTGTGAGTTGTAAATGAAATGTTGAACTAATAGAGCTAAAAAAATTAAATGACAAGTCACCCATCCATTCAAAATTCAGGAAAATCCGAGGGTAAAGTAAAAAAAATATTTTTTTGTTTCGAAACTCGATTTAGTTTTCAAACCCAACGATTTTCAACTTTTTTATGCCCTCCAAAAACTACGAGAGGTCGAACTCCGCAAAATAGTACTGTGCTTCGGCGATAATCTCTTCATTTGATGTGAATTTCTTTAAGCTAGGTATTTTGTGATGTTATGAAAGAAAAAGAAGTCGGAAGGAGATGCGATATAAACCCGTAGCGCAAATTGACCAATTTCGCTGTTGCAGTGGTGGACAAATATGCGAGTTTATTCTCACGGTGAATCAGCACTGTCGCCTTGTTTCTTTGGCAAATAAAGGCGTCAAAATTTAACTAGTAATGCAGCATAAGACTTTCAGGGGATCGTATTTTCCTTTTCCAAATAGTCATTGAAGATAATACCTTGTGAATCCCAGAAAACAGTGACCATAATCTTTCAAGCCGATTGAAACGTCTTCGCCATCTTTGAGGGACATTCACTGGACTTCAAAACTCACTGTTTTGACTGTTCCTTCATTGTGACTGCATCGTGATGAATCGTGAATTTCATCAACAGTCACAAATCGCCACAGACATTTCCTTCGAATTGCGCTTATAGGTATCAAGAAACACGACATTCATCGAGCTGTGTTTTTTCCTGCTGAAATGTTCGAGTAAGATGATCCGTATGCGTTTATTCGAGATGTTTATCGTCTCAACAATCTCTCTAACCTTCACTTTGCCATCGGTCGGAATTTTGTTGACCATTTCCTCCTCTGTAATATACAAGATGTCCAGGTGCGGAACATTACTCTTAAATGTCACTCGTTCGACCACAAGAAATTCAACAAATCAGTTAAGAACCATGAATTATAAAGGGACAGAATCCTCATATTCCTTACTCAAATTTTTACTTAGGTTGGGGCGATGGTTTTCCATCCAAAAAATGTTAAATGGACACTTGAATTTAATTTTTTTCCATGAGAACTTTCGAAGACGTTCAGAACAAAAATAAATGTCATATCGGTTTGAAATTCATAGAACTTCCTTAAAAGGAAACCTGCTTTTCAGAAATTCAATTATCTGTGCGATCTATCTAAGCTTTCACTTTATCCCCTATGCTAAACTGTTTTTTTTTTCTTTCTACAGTTGGTGTAGGATTTAAACTCATTTTCATCATTTTCAAGTTAGTAACTTTCCACAATCTATGTATTTTCACAAATTCAAGCTTTAGTCGATAAAAATTTACATGTTATTAAACCACCAGATATCAATAGGGAAAATAAGGTTCATGATTAAAAGGTTAAACACAATACAGATAATCAATCGTTTGCTCTGCTTTATAAGACAATTATCGCTGTATTATAAGTTGTCGGAATTTTAATATGAGGCACAATGATAACTACAGGGTCCGTCACTCGAAGTGTTACCAATTAAAAATGCTGTCGTTTTATCAATTATGAATATCTTTATTTAATATTTTTAGACAACGTTGAAAATACATTAAATTTTATGAAAAACATCTAACTGTTCAATATGGCCACCTTTGGCGCGGATGATGACATCAAGTCTTCCTATGAATGCATCACACGCTGCACAAATGTGAGTCTGTGGAATTCGTTGCCATTTCCGACGAAACGCTGGCTTGAGTTCAAACTCACATATTTTTTTGTTGACACGTTAGCTTCTGAAATGGACCATATGGAGAAGTCCATTGGATTCAAATGTGATTTGGTTACAGTTGTTCTGTCAAATTAGCTTTATGGAATAGTGCCGAGTCCTATAGAAATGTCCAACGGTTGGAACCAATTTGTTTGTGTGTCCAAGGAATCAACGCATCGTTTAACACCTTTTGTTGGTACACTTGCTAGTTCGCCTTAACGTCCTGATAGATGAAAGCGAGTGGAGAGCGATCATTTGCAGCAGCCCAAGCAATCACATGCGCTTTTTTACGCAATTCGGTTGCCCAAATTGTCGCTGGACTTACTCTTCAACCACACATGATCGTTTTGTTTGTTTACGCATTGCTGAACAGTGAACATTTTCTCATCAGAAAATACCAAATTTTCGAGTTCGCAAGTGGCGTGCATGCTTTTCGATGCCTTTGATCGTTGAAGTCTTGTTGCCTTTTGTGCTGGTATTAATTCTTACACTATTTGTATCTTGTAAGACTTGTTTAGCCAATTTTGCTGCACTCTGGCGTGGATTTCTTACAATTCGTGCCCTTACCTTTCGAACCATTTCTGGTGATGTTGCGGATTTTTTATGACCACCTTCATGGCGTTTTGCGATGCTACCATTATCATTGACGTCAATAATGTAGCTCACAAACAATAGAAGTTGCGATTTTCCTACCAAATACAAAGCTATCAAACAATTACGTTTGAATTCCATTGCGAATATTTCTTTTTAATTACGACGTAGAACAATATGCTTTCCTACACTTGTAAACAATATTATAAACTAAAGTATGTCAAATTTTCCCTCTTTATAGACTTTAAGCAAGTCTATGACAGAATCATTAGGGCAATATATATCAAGGGATGAACCAACTAGAAATACCCTAAAAACTCATTAGTTTGATAAAGATGACCTTGGAGAAAACAAGAGATAGGATAGTATGGAATGGTGATGTATCGCAAGAATCCGCGGTGAAAAGAGGTCTTAGGCAGGGAGACCTTCTATCAACGACTCTCTTCAATCTGATAGTGAACGTCATAGTAAGGAATAGTTGGCTGAAAACTGGTGGCACAATATACAACAATGAACAGCAATGCTTGGCCTTCGCAGATGATCTGACTATACTGGCAAGAACCAAAAACGACCTAAAGAGAACCATAAGATTAATAGAAAAAGAAGGGAAGAAGTTCGGCTTGGAAATAAACTAAAATAAGTCAAAATATATGGTGATGGGGCAAATGCAAGATCTATCGGCAGGAGAGGGAAACATGACCATGGCAGCCAGTGATGGAAAAGAATATACTTTCGAATGAGTTCAGAAATTGAATTGAAGCTTATATTTTGAAAATATTGCCGTTCAAATGTCCTTCTCGGTTCGTCTGGTAGAATGCATTCTGAAGATTTATTTATCTATTCCAATTTTCGATTACTGTTTCGTGCATATCGCGTGGTATAGTTTCAATGGTGGCCTGAATGTTTCGTTTAAGTTAAAAACTGTTTGGGGGTTATTTCTGTAAACTAGATATTTAATACAATAAAAAAAATCCAAGAGCATGAGATCGCATGATCTTGGTGGCTTGCAATAAAACGATTGTCTGGAGAGATGTGTGACAAGTTGCAACGTCTTGTTGAAAGAAAAAACATTATTTATATCCATATTTATCAGTTCAGACCAAAGATATTCTGCTAGCATATTACTAGAACGTTCACCATTAATAATAACACGATTTCAATCATCGTCTTTAAAAAAAATAAAGTCCTATTAGTCCAAAAATCGTACCAATCAGTGACTTTCTGACAACGAAGAAGTACGGTTCAAAGTCCTGACACTCTTCTTGGAAAACTCGATATATGTATGTTTAATACTCACAACTCCAAGAACATTTAGAAAGCCTTTTTAATATATCCATTTCATTTTACCGTTCGTTGATAGTGAGTCCGTTTGAAACACCGTCTTTAAAAACCTATTTAAATAAAGAAAATTATATAAATTACTAAACAATGTTGGGTCAATTATTACACGATGCTGTTCTTACAAGGTATCGACGATTAGCTTTAAAACAATTCAAACAATTTTACTTTTTGCGATGTTTATGACAATACTAGAAAAATATCTTGTTACAGAAGAAAATTACATAAAGCATACAAATTATATTTTAAATATATCAAACAAAAATGTATGCTGTTATTATTTTTGCATAACACGAATTCAGGGCACGAGAACTAGATCGATGAAAGTTCAGTAGAAAGAAAAAAAAAATCATTGTGGTTACCGTTATAATCATGGAAGATCAATGTTAAATCATAACCCGTTGTCACGGAATACTTGGCAATAATGCCGATATGTTAAAATGTCGTTTCCTGATACATGTCTCTGTTATACTCATATCAATATATCGGAGTAATGAGAAGTAGTAATTAAATTGTTTTGAGAAATGTTTATAATATAGCTTCAATTTGAAATAAAAAACTGAAATTAAAATTACAAAATAAACAATGAAACAAATTTTTCTTGAATAATATGTGCCTTAACTAAGTTTTTTGTAAGTTTCTTCGATAAAAAATACAGTTCTTACATGTATGATAAATTATTGTAGTATCATATGGATACTATTATATAATTCATATACATATTATTATATACTAATTTTCATTTTTCATCTCATTTAATATCAATTCGTTCCGAAATTCATAACCGTCATTGATACCAAGTTTGGATAATACGAGATTCGTATTAAAATCCTCATTTCATCATTTACTTTGTATTATACACATATATCATATGTTATGCATACCAACATCTAGCTCGAGTCCGACTGATGACGAATATAACGCCAGAAACCGGCCTGGGGAGTTACTTGCTGAGGTAATGGTGCCGACTGAAGGAAAGGGCAGAGCACCCACGTGGAGTGCGTGTGAATAGTCTCTATTATTAATATTTGTCTCCACGGGCCTGATACCCTACCTGGGGCTTGGAGGGCATGTAAGGTTTGAGTGACCTAGGCTGCTGCGAAAGTCCACCGTAGGAAGGTTTTTCAATTGGCGCCAATATTTCATTGCCATCAGCTTCAGCTGGCCGTTTACATCGTGGTGCATCACTAAGATTAAAATTGTTTTCACAAAACTTTATAAATCACTTACGAAATCGTCAACGGGACTCTAACGAAGTATTTTCGGAAATAAAACAAACACATAATACTTTTTACGTTTTTACATTTTTTTCCCAAATACTTGCTGAAATTCCGTCGGTCAAACAACCTCAAAACTTTATACGTGTGAAGTAAATAAAACATCGGTTTTGCAATGCTGTGCCATCTAGCACCCAAAACGGGAAGAACTTTTACATCAACCAATATTTGTACATTGTTATCCAAAGTATCAGAATTATACTCAGGTGGTCTAGAAAAAAAACCGAAATTATGCCTAACATGCTAATCGCGGAACTTGAACAATTTTTTACATTAGTAAAATTGTATGATAATTGACACGGTCGACAATTGACCATTGACAATTTATAGTCGGCCTTTGATTAAGGGAATGACATTTTGAAAGAATTATGACATCAAAACATAAATGAAGACATAATAGAGCTGATAAAAGGTATAAAAATAACAAAACTATAATTATAACATTAAGAGTTACAACAGAATTAGTAGAACTAAAAGCAGGCATAAGATAGGGAGACTCTCTAATACGAGAAGTTGGAAACCTCGATGTCTATAGAACGGGACTACATAAGTTAAATCTAGTCTATTACGCAGACAACGCAGCACTAATTGGAAGTAGTGAAGACGACTTCACACTCCCCATACAGCCGTAAACAAGTAGAATTCTAAGAAAACTAAACGTATGGCAATCAGCAAGAATTCATAAAGCTGCAAACTTGCATTAATACAAAGACATTGAGCAAGTAAGGTCTTTTAATTACCAAAGAATAAAGATCTCTAATGAATGAAATCTTGCAGAAGAAGTAACAGGATAAGCAACAAAAGCATACAAAGCAACTGGATACTGTCAAGGCAATATCTATTGAAATAAATATATGACTGCAACGATAAAAACAATATTAACACTTCTTCTCTATGGCTTGGCATCCCATCATGTGCTGTGTGACCTCTTTATGGCACACATGTTCAACTACCCTATCCTAGATACCTCTAGGGAACAGGCATTGCATAAGCTAGTGCCCCTTTTTGCGTAGGCCTCGTGGGCGCAGTGGCCTCATTACCAGTTCGAAATAGAAGCCGGTATGCTTGGCCACTTACATCTGGCTCCCCTTAGGGGTATCCAGGTCTTCGTTTTTTTACATGAAGCGGTGGCCAGCCGTTTCTATAACCATTATAATCTAGTTATAGATAAGTGCGGCCATTTGTATCAATGCTTTTGTGCCTCTTTTGTTATTCTAACCCACATCTTTCTATTTTTCATCTAATTTTTCATTCCGTTATTCCCATCTCTTGTAGACCCTTCTTCACTCCTTCACCCCATCCCTTTCTTGGCCTCCATGATCTTGATCTCTCTATGTTCTTTCATAATATTTTCTTGGCCGGTCTTTTGCTGTCCTCTCTCTCGACATGACCCAACCAACGCACTCGTTTACTCCTGTTTTCCTTCACTATATCTGGCCTATTAAAGATTGTTGCTAGTTCTTCATTCGTTCTAATTCTCCATACTCCTTTCAATTGGATGTGGCCATATAGTTTTCTCAGTATTTTCCTTTCCCAGACACCTAACGATAGTTCGTCATTCTCTGTTAGAGTCCACGTTTCTGACCCGTATAGTATTATTGGTCTAATTATTCTCGGCTATAACCTTATTTTATTATTTATATTCCTTTATATTGTTCTGGATTTTAAGATGTCACGTAGAGCTAAAAAACTTTTGTCTTCAGCTGTTATTTTTGCTGCAACGTCCTCAGATACATCGTTGTGTATCGTGTTTACTGATCCTAGATATTTATAACTATTAACTTTTTCAAATCACCTACCATGTATTGCTAAATCAATATTAACATGTTTCTTTCTTTGTTTTGTTGACCTAAAATGTTTAGTTTTTATTGACTTTATTTTTAGACCCAGGAGTGACGCCGCCTAATCGAACTATGCAAACATCTATTCCAATTACATACGCTAAGATTTGATAATGTCTAGTAAAAATAAGTCAATTGGTATTTATTCCTATTCTCCTTATTATTGCTTCCAGGGCAAAATTGAAGAGAGTATTCGACACTGGATCATCTTAGTCCAATATTAACACAGGTCGTTAAAAACATAGTTGACACGAGAAGAACAAAATAAAAAACAAACAAGTTTAAAACGAAAGTATTAAAATCGATCAAAGGCATTACACCCAGAGACAGAGAAACGAATGAGCGTATACGGGAAACGATACCTCAGAAAGTATACGTCGAAATGCTTTGCGTTCGTCAATAACTTTAGTTTTGAAAATAGCAAAAATTCACGAAGCCAAATCAACGGAAATATGGGGCATAATATAACACCACAATAATTTTATCACCTAAAAGATCACGTACAACATAATATATTTACGTACATATGGTACAAATTATACACAGGCTGTTTATCTGTCTAGTAGTAAACTCAAGAAAAAGCTTAACAGGTATACCATGATCACCACGATAAATCAACCCACTATATGTGTCGATCATCACGACCCACTTTTTGAACATTTTCTTCAATTCGAAGTATTACTGAGAACCATCATGATCATCTTCAGCGATCTCCTTAAATTCGCGAAACTACTTGAAAACATTTTTACGACTCATTTCTTCACCAACATACTCATAAGGCACTGAAAAATTGTGGTAAAAACTGGTAATAGCTTAAAAAAACCTCAACATAATATTTATGTGTATATTTATTCAAAGATGGGAATGAATACTGATGCCACAAAAATTCAAGAACTTTGAATATAAATTTTATCTTCCTCGATTCTTTATATATTTGGTTAGTTAAATTCTTGCTATTTTACTAGCAAAAAAGCATATTTAGAAACTACTTGCCTCAGTCATATTGCGTTGGCAGCATTAAATAACCTTTTGAGTTGAGGTTTCTGTTATGTCGCTTTTAGTAGATAATTCAACTAACTATTCAAGAGATGAAGCAGTTACAGAGTTGAGTAATATTTACGATTGGTCTGATTTTGCAAGAGTCTGATTGGTCTGATCCTGCAACTTTTGGTATTCGAATCGGCAGTGCTGGGGATAGTTCCAGTGGGTGTAGGCAACCGACATGTAAGATTGCCGGAGGTGTTTGAATTTAGAGTTTGTTGCAAAATAGTGAACGCGTTTCATGCTTATGCGAATTCCGGTACATTTGCCAATCTAACACTGACTATTGATTTGAATTTATACCACAAAACAAATAATTCTTTGGCTGTTCTTCACCCATCCACGATTCATTATGGACAACATCAGGGATTCATAATATCTCAAATGTTCAATTCCAATTTCTGTAGGTTTATCCTATTATTTCTACTTTTATCTATATTCCATAACTATTTTCACATAGCAGATATATATATATATATATATATATATATATATATATATATATATATATATATATATATATATATATATATATATATATATATATAGTTGCAATTTTTTGATTTCTTTGGATTGTGTCCAATGAGACAATGAGACAACAGTAGTCAGGGGTTATACACCCCCGACCGTTGGGTTCCACAATCTCATGTGGAACGCTCAACAATCTGCATCTCCGCCAATATATATATATATATATATATATATATATATATATATATATATATATATATATATATATATATATATATATATATATTAACGATAAATTAAAAGTGTTATAACTATAAACTAAAGTGAATAATGTCTTTAAATATCTCAACATGAATTACACGACTACAAAGTTTCGCATCAACCCAATTAAGTCTTATAAACGTATATTTATTTACATCACACCTGCTTTATGATTGTATGATCGATAAATATAACTGCATCGACCAAATGTTGGAAAACTTTAATTTGCATCCCTATAAACAACTCTCTCTGCTACATTTTATCGAACGCTAAACGTATTCCTCTTGGGTTCCAGGTGTCGTCAGCTGATATGGGTACCGCTACGCCGAGAGCTTCAACCTGCAGGGGCCTTTCGAATACATCAGTAGTTCTTCAGACAAGGAAAATAGTGTGGTGTGCGGTTAGTGATCTATGCTCATTGAACAACATATTATTAAAAAGTAAGTGGATAAATGATTGCATATTTAATAATTCTGAAATGATTTTTATATTGGTTTGAAAAAAATTAGATTTTTTTTGAAAACAGTTTGTTTTTGAAAATAATTTGTTACGAAAATACTTTTCTTCAGAATACACACATAAGGGTTTACAGCAGGGTTTTTTTAATGTTAATCCATTTAATTAAATATTTTTTTATTTACTAGATTTACTTTAAAAAATATCTAGTTGATATATCCAATGAATACTTTTACGTTATTTACAAACTTAATCTTAAGTACAAATTACTTGAGTCAATTGATAACTGTATTTAAAGGTAAGATTTTCATACTAATATTGTTTGTTTTCTAAAATATGACATAAAATTAGTATAACTAATAAAGGTCCTAAGATCAACAATTCTGGGTCAGGTAGATCGCAGCTTCCAATGATCATAGTCCAATTAAATAATTTTTATATTTTATATTAAATTCCCAAGGGTGAGCTTAAAAACTTTAATAATTAATATTTTGAATAGATAATAATGATTTGAATAGATTAACGATTGCAACAACTGATTTTTGACAATACATCATTTTAAATAACGGGGTTTGCCAGATTTGTCAAGAAAATGAATTTGAAGGTGCCCATACTCAAGCGAAAGCTCATACTTCTAAAGCTTTTGAAGTATTTTTGAATATAATTTCATCTTTAGAATGCAGTTTTCAATAGTCGGTAGAGTTTCTGAATATCTGTGGTACTCTGGATATATATATATATATATATGCGTTTTTTTAACGTTTCCTTTTAGGTACTGAGAAAAACTTGAGCTTTCGCGGCGTTTCGACGAGATCGATCTGGTCATTTTTAAGTATTCAAGTCTCCTGATCAGAGGAAACTCAGTTTCACTAAAGCAGGGGACTTGAAATGACCAGAAATGAATAAACACTTAAAAATGACGAAACGAAACGTCGTGAAAACCAAAGTACTCTTCAGTACATAAACAGAAACTTTTCACAAAAATAAATGCACCAGCGAATGTACAACAGAATATTGTTCCTTTCAATGCAGATTTCACCTTAGGAAACAGATAGAAGTCGAACGGCGCAAGATAAAGCAAATAAGGTAGATAGTCTAACTTGACTAGACTAGAAACCTCTTGAGAGACAATGCGGAATGAGCCGGTGCATTGCCTTGGTGGAGAACCCATGACTTGTCCTTCCACAATTCGGGTCGGTTTTTCTTTATTCTTTCACGGAGTTCAGCAAGAACGTGAAGGTAGTAATGTTGATTAATAGTTTGACATTCAGGAACTCAGTGGAGGTACACAATCCCATGAATATCGAAAAAAAATCATCATTGCTTTGAATTTTGAATTGCTCGTTCGAGCTTTTTTGGCTCTCGGCGAATTTGAGCTCCTCCAGTGCATGGATTGATGCTTCGTTTCAGGATCATAAGTAAAAAACCGCGATTCGTCATATATTATTATCATTTCCAATAATTTTGGGTCATTTTCAATGGCATTATTTTTGCATCAGTGCAAACATTTTTGCGAGCTTCTTGTTCGAACGTGACACTTTTAGGCTCTATTTTGGTACACACTTTTTGCATGTTAAAATTGTTATGTAAAATTTGCCGTACGCATACTTTGTCAATTCCTACAGTTTCAGCAATCGCACGAATACTTAATCGACGGTTAGATTGAACCAGATTACCTATTTTTTTCGATATTGTCATCCGTTTTTGACGTGGAAATGCAACCCGGGCGTGGATCATATTCAACGTATTCTCGGCCATGTTGAAAACGTTTAAACCACTCAAAAAACACGTGCACGTGATAAACATTCATTGTCATACACTTCTTTCGATAAAATATAAGTTCAGTTGCGGTTTTTCCAAGTTTCAAGTGAAATTTCACAACAATTCGTTGCTCTGTTGTTACATTTAAAATTTTTCCGGCGAAATTAAAAAACAACTGTAATGCGAACGAAGGCTACGGTTATACGGATTTGTTTAAAGAAGCGAGAGGTGATACATTCGAAAGAGAAGACTTGACGCTAAACAGCTGTTGATCGCTGGCCTGAAGACTTCAGACAAGCATTGGGAATGCCAAGTGTGACCTTGGCGAAACGTCTGCACATTCCCAACAAACGGGACACAGACGATCGGATGTACTTCCGGACAAATAGTGTAATATATACATATATAATTATATATAATAGGATTATTCAAGCGAATTATTACAAATTGTGTCTATAAGAAAATATAGTGTTTACGGATCTGTATATTCAGTTAATGATAGAAATTGAAAGCTTATTGAATGATGATGGTGCTATATTTATGTTTATGTTCTATCCAGTACTATGTTCCCATTAGATTTATGCATCATTATTTTTTGTACTGATGATATCTAAACAAAATAGTGTATGTTGAACGATGCCAGACGTATTTATTTGAAATCCAAGTTAAGCTCCTGTTTATCTATCTAAGGACGATCTAAAATAGCGAGATTGGACGAATAATTGGGGGTAACGTAACATGAAGTACGGATACTATATATATATATATATATATATATATATATATATATATATATATATATATATATATATATATATATATATATATATATATATATATATATAAATATATATATATATATATATATATATATATATATATATATATATATATATATAGTATCCTATATATATATATATATATATATATATATATATATATATATATATATATATAATATATATAGGAAATGAACATAAAATTGAAATCTGAGATCGAAGAGTACTGAGAAAGATATTTGTTGGAGTAGTAGTACAAGAGGCAATATGCACAAGGAGAACAAACGCAGAAATTAAACTTCTATACGGAAAACCATCTATATATAATGTTAGTATATATATATATATATATATATATATATATATATATATATATATATATATATATATATATATATATATATATATATATATATATATATATATATACATATATATATATATATATATATATATATATATATATATATATATATATATATATATATATATATATATAATGTTATATCTCTGCTGCACAGAAATAAACATCGAAGAATTTGACTTTGTGACTGAGGTCAGTTTGGCCGCCCATAAAGAGTGAATACCAGACAAATTAAATATAGTAAATATTTGTATATAAAGTGTATAATGAAAGCAATATGAATTAAAGAATGTATTATTATATTCCAATGAATCTCAAACGTTAAAAAGCAGTAAACCGTAAATAAAGGAACAGCTACAAATAGTCAGCTGTAATGCATGGATTAGCTCAATTAAGAGTAGAGGAGTAGGTGAAAATTTTAAGGGAAAGAGGAGTTTAAAGAGATGGATTATATCAAAGGAAAGTAGGAAGGGGATTGGAGGAATTCAAAAAGAGAACTGGCGTAATGAGGAGACAAAATAGATGGAAGGTTCCTGGGAAGTCTATGTCTTTGTACAAGAGTAGATAGCGAAGGGCACGTGATAGCGAAGTAAGACGTGATGAACAGAAAGAGGAGCACCAGATAAGGTACATACTGACGGAGGATCGCCACTTATTAGATGACCATGTGAGAAGCGACAGTGCCCGATTCTAAGCCTATTCCACTTTACAAAAAGATGGAGCTGGAGGGGGACTACATTCGAAGAAGTTAGGTTTCACGGCATATAATTTGGAGGTGTAACCCAAAGTATCCTAGTCGAATTGAACAATATCTTGAACAATTAGTGAGATGCAGGAGAAAGCATCCCGGTGATGGAAAAGGGGCGAGATGGGAAGATATTCTTTTAAAGCCGTTTTGGCGTAGTAGTCTGTTCGTTGATTACCCAATGTGCCTGCGTGGCCAGGCATCCAAAGGAATTTTACTGCTGTCCCTTCAGATTGGGATTCTTGGATGAGGGAAAGAATGTTAACAACTAGAGACGAAGGTAGGGGAGAAACAAAAGATTGGAGAGAACTTAAGGAATCAGAGCAGATAAGCCAATCTTGAATTTGGAGGGGAGAGTGTATAAGAAATGGCCTCTCTAATGGCTAAAAGTTCGACATAAAAGATAGTATTCCAGGTGTGAAGACGAAAAACACACGTAAAATTATCGTGAACGAAGGCTGAACTCACTCCATCCATCGACTTGGGGCCATCAGTGAAAACGGTAGCAGAAGAAGGGAGACTAGAAAAAGGTTTGTTATATAGAAGGCTGAAATTAGGGACACAGCGCTGAAGTAACCATAACGGTTTGTGGGGAAAAGTTATTGGTTGACAGGGGGGTAAAGAAATACCAGAGTCAAGGAGAAAATTGGAAAGAGCCGTGCCCGAACTTTTTAATCGCTGAGAATATAACATGGTTGGGGAAATCAAGAGGGCCAAAGAAAGATTGATAAGATGAAATGAAAGATCTACATCTAAGACTTACTGCATATCTCAAAAGAAGATCCAACCTTCTTATATTAAGTGGTGTAATTTCAGAAATACAATGAAGACTGGGAATGGGACTGGTTCTGAACGCTCCTAGAGCTAATCTAGGGGCCGAGTTTTGCACCACATCTATCCGACTGGGATAACTTGCAGACGCAGACATGTAGGCGATGCAGCCATAGTCAACTTTTGGCTTGATAAGGGATTTATAATAAGGGGATGTGTCAATATGAGAACTGATGCCACCGAAATATTTTGACAAATGACCCCATCTATTATCATGTCATTTGTATGTCGTCTCAAACTTGCAGAGCGTAGTCTTCGCTCGTAGTCGAACAATTGTTGACCTTAAAAGAAACATTCAGGCCACTATTACTCCGTGACATGTGTGAAACAGTAATCGAAAATTGAGTCTCCAGATTGCATTTCACTAGATGAAGCTGAGGAGGACATTTGACACATTATTTTCAAAATATTTACCAGTATTTATTCTTTGAGATAAAATTAAAATTATCAAATTATCACTTAGAGTATGAGCTAGATGAGCAGGTCTTCCAGATTACGGTGGTTGGGCCACGTATTCAGAATGCCAGATAGTGGATGGCCAAAATAAGAATTGAAGAGAAGAAGGAGGACAAGAGACTTAAGTTGAAATGGAAAAACATTTTTTGTATTAACTGAATATTTTCTGAATAATAACTGAACTGTTTTGTTTTGTTAAATTTTTAAAACAACTTATTGAATCGCAATAATTTTTAGGTAAAAAAAAGTCCTCTTATTTCATCTCATTAGAACAGACCGTTTTCCTGAATCGATGCACGATTACATGGATATCGAAATGCATCTTAATAAATAATTAAGTAGGCGGCTGTCACTGTTAATCTTTGTCTTTGACGCTTCGTAAAACTGGACCATTTTCGCAATAAAGTGTAGATTTTTAAGTTTCAGACTACAAAATGGCCCATTGTTCCTTCGAAAAAATGGCGAATATTCATTTTATGTGCGGGAAGACAAATGGGAACGCGTGTGAAGCTAGATCGCATGCGGAGGCTTTTCCTGGAAGAGGACTTTCTTATACAGAGACATTTACAAACCTGCATAGAAGACTATGCGAAAAAGAATCTTTCATGCCTTCCAAACGTGACTGTGAAAAAAGCGAAGCACTAAAACTGAAGAAAATGAAAAATCAGTTTTAAAAAATGTAGCAGAAAACCCAGGAATAAGTGACAAACTGTTCTGCTGTTTCTGCTGTTCAAGAAGGCAGAAATTGTTAGGGAACAAGCGCTCTATCCATATTATTAACAGAAAGTTCAAGCCTTAAATCCTGATAACATGTCACAAAGTATCCAATTTAGCCAATGGTTAAAGGAGCAATTGGGTTTAAATGAAAATTTGATCCAGAATATTCTCTTTACAGACGAAGCTATGTTCACACGCAATGGAATTTTTAATTCCCACAATACTCATGTGTGGGAGGAAGAAAATCCACTTGAATTTTTCGAATCGGGAGATCAGGACAAGTTTTCTATCAATATCTGGGCAGGCATACTAGGGAATTTTTTGATTAGACTGTTTGTGCTTCCCAGCCGTTCAAATGGACAGCAGTATTTGCACATCTTGGAAAATCATTTGCTGAACCAAATGGAAGAGTTACTGAACCAATGAATCATATCAGTTCATATATGACAAGGTTTTTATGCAAGATACACGGGTCTCCACCTAATTTATCCGTAAACGTAAGAGCGCATTTAGATCGGCTCTATCCAGGACTATGGATAGGACGGGTTAGAGCAGTGCATTGACCACCACGTTCCCCAAATTTAAATCTTCTCGATTACTTTCTGTCGGGATATTTGAATTTGAATGCTATCCCGATAGGCACTGTAGAGGAATTGCACCAAGGTGTAATTACTGCTTGTGATTATATAAATAAATAAGCCTGGTATTCTCGGCAGAGTAAGATCTTCTATAAAGAAAAGAATTAGAGGGTGCATTGAAATGAATGTAGGTCATTTTCAACATCTGTTTTGAATAAGTGCTAAATCCTTAATAGCAACTAGCCTTGTTATTGTTGGCTACTAAATACATATTTTCGTACAAGTGTACCTACTTAATTATTAAGATGAATTTCGATATCCATGTAATCGTGCATCGATTTAGAAAAAGTCAGTTTTCTGGAAAACGGTCTATTCTGACGAGATGAAATAAAAGGACCTTTTTACATAAAAATTTTTGGAATTCAATAATTTGGACTTAAAAAACTAAAAAATATTACAAACAAAAAAGTTATGGCAGCATTTACCTAGGAGACGACCCTACAAAAGGTAGGATTACATTTCCC
>JARFXV010000618.1:0-230764 GCA_031761425.1 Cosmopolites sordidus
TGATTTGCTGCCCTATCAAGTATATCAGACATTGTATCACATTTTTTACTTTATTTATAATAAGCCGCGTCAACGACTAAGATTATTTTGCGCCTTTTCCAATTCTACCCGTGTTACTCTAACCCTTAACATCCTCCAGTAGCCGCAGTATTTTTATTCAAATAAAACAAACAGCATCGCTACGGTCGTCATACCAGTGGAGCCTTAAACACCTCATCAGCGTGGCTCATAATTTTTGTATAACTCTTTTTATAATGTCTATGTAAAGGAAGAAGAAAGTCCTTGTGAGGAAGAAATTCTGGGATTAATATGGGACGTACAAATATGCCATCTTATGAAAGAAATATGAACATAAAATATGTTGGCTGATAACTGGAATATTATTTAATCACATTCATATACAAGAAAGGGGACAAGGTGAAATAAATAAATTATAGATGAGTAACTACTAAATACTGCCCATAAGGTACTTCTAAATGAATTGGAAAAAATATATATGGAGACTACCAGAACGGCAGAAGAGACAGAGACAGAGCAACTATGTATATATATATATATGTTCGGAAAGGCTTTCGCGGTCGGTAATATTAGAATTCACGAATTCACGTGAAGCAATTGAGATCGCAAAACGTCCAGACTGCTTAAACAAGAGGGACGACGGTCTTAGAGTTCCAAATACATGGAAACCGCTTATTCCCAAATTGCCTATCCGAAACCCTTCTAGTCAAACGTCCACCTCCCGTCTCACCCCCACCCCTCAACCGAGCACCCTATTTACAACCTCACCTATTAATACAGAGGACGCACCGTCCACGTTCTTTTCTGCTTGTGAACTCTGGGGAGTAGGCATATTGAGGCCTCGAAGTAAATCACCCATATTCTCTTGAAAATGGCTTCAAAGTGGAAGCCGAAACGTCGAGATTTTATACATATATATATATATATATATATATATATATATATATATATATATATATATATATATATCGTTATATATTCGTTTAACTATATATATATATATATATATATATATATATATATATATATATATACAGTTAAACGAAATCCACCCTAGAATACAGTTCACTCTCGAAGTCGAGCAGGATAGAAAACTGCCATTTGTAGATCTCCTTATCACAAGGAAACTTTCTGGAACACTAGAATACACAATGTATAGCAAACCAACTCACACCGATCGATACCTACGCTACATCCCATGATCATCCTTCTCAAATCCAAAGAGTAGCGAACACTTTGATTACCAGATCCTTCCGACTGACACTACCAGATACACGAAGCGAGGAACTACCAAAAATTTCCACAGGCCATTCGCCGTCACGAAACACAAACACGAAGAACAATGGAGGATCGTGAATCAAATATACTAAAGGTCCTGCTACGTAAAAGGAATCACAGATAGGATAGGCAGACTATTAAGAAAACATAAGATCAAAACAGCCTATAAGCCGCACAAAACTGTTGCAAACATTCTAAAAAACCCCAAGGACAAAGTTAGACTGGAAAATCATGGGGTGTATAGTATATCTTGTTCCGACTGCAACAGATCATACATAGGACAGACAAGCAGACGAATATCGGCCATAATACAAAAACATAAAAACGACTTAAAAACAAACAAACCACTTCCGCTCTGTTCCAGCACCATCTACAAACAGGACATAAAATCAATTTTGAAGGAGCCAAAGAAATAGCGAATATTGAAAACTACAAGGTCCGAAAAATCAGAGAAACCCTTGAAATAGAAGAAAGAGGTGAGCTAAATACGCGAAACGACGCTCGCAACATTCCAAAAGTATGGAAATCCCTTCTGAAAAAAGAAGAAACGAGGCAACGAGGCGGCGAGGTAGAAAAGTCAATAAACGGACGCCCGACAGCGTTGCCAAGCGCCGCAAATAGCCGCCAACTACCCCGATATATTTTGCGCAGTCGCCGGCCGGCTATAAAAGCCAGCGCAAAGACCCGTGCACGTTAGTTGGACTCTTCAGTCGAAGCGGATAACACTTGAATGTATATGAATGAATACAATTTTAGATTTCCGTGGACAGCGTCCGATGAGGCAAGAGTAGCTGAGTGTCACATACACCCAGCTGATGGGTTCCACAATCTCATGTGGAACACACAGCAACCTGCGTCTCCGCCTAAGTGAACATTTTGTTAGGTGTCTGACTAGGGACGTGCCCCACCCACCCTTCAATTGGAGGACATATGTTTTGCCTCTTGATGATTAGGCTTGTCAGGGTACAAGGGTCAGGTAAACAAGGGCTAGATAAAACTGTCCATGTGCGAAGAATGGATTTTGCAAATCCAATTCACACACTTGTAGCGATTGCCCGTGCGTTTTGTGGATTGGCATTGCAAAGGAAAGTCGAATTGGGAATTATAAACCTTTAAATTCGAATGACATGTCTGATGGTATCATTGGAATGCGCAATAGTAGCATGCGTAGTAGTATCTTCTCCTTTGAATTTGCCATTCAAAATAGTCGCTTTCACTGCAAGTCTGGTTCCATTGCAAAGGTGTGGTGGATTAGTCTTTCGAAGCGGAATGATAGGAACACCAATTTTCAGTTGTAGAATGTACGGTGACAATCCTGACAAATCAGGCGAATTTAAAGATTCGGTATGATAATTTATTGCTTCGTCTTAATGCGTGACAATATCCATTGATTTGTATGTTGTTATTTTGCCAGGTATTTTATTTTGAATGGTTTGAATGTTACATCTAATATTTTCATAGATGGCAGATAATGTTCCCAAATCATTCCGGGAGTCGATCCGTTGATTCTGTGAAGACTCACGACGTTTCGCCAAAATCTCATTTGGCATTCTCAAGTGTGTTGTCCGCCCCCACTGAAGAGTATAACTCAGTTGGATATATGTATATATATATATATATATATATATATATATATATATATATATATATATATATATATATATATATATATAATATATATAAATATATATATATATATATATATTATATATATATATATATATATATATATATATATATATATATATATATATATATATATATATATATATATATATATATTATATATATATATATATATATATATATATATATATATATATATATATATATATATATATATATATATATATATATATATATATATAATATATATATATATATATATATATATATATATATATATATAATATATATATATATATATATATATATATATATATATATATATATATATATATTTATATATATATATATATATATATATATAATAAATATATATATTTATATATATATATATATATATATATATATATATATATATATATATTTATATATATTATATATATATATATATATATATATATATATATATATATATATATATATATATATATATACATATATCCAACTGAGTTATACTCTTCAGTGGGGGCGGACAACACACTTGAGAATGCCAAATGAGATTTTGGCGAAACGTCGTGAGTCTTCACAGAATCAACGGATCGACTCCCGGAATGATTTGGGAACATTATCTGCCATCTATGAAAATATTAGATGTAACATTCAAACCATTCAAAATAAAATACCTGGCAAAATAACAACATACAAATCAATGGATATTGTCACGCATTAAGACGAAGCAATAAATTATCATACCGAATCTTTAAATTCGCCTGATTTGTCAGGATTGTCACCGTACATTCTACAACTGAAAATTGGTGTTCCTATCATTCCGCTTCGAAAGACTAATCCACCACACCTTTGCAATGGAACCAGACTTGCAGTGAAAGCGACTATTTTGAATGGCAAATTCAAAGGAGAAGATACTACTACGCATGCTACTATTGCGCATTCCAATGATACCATCAGACATGTCATTCGAATTTAAAGGTTTATAATTCCCAATTCGACTTTCCTTTGCAATGCCAATCCACAAAACGCACGGGCAATCGCTACAAGTGTGTGAATTGGATTTGCAAAATCCATTCTTCGCACATGGACAGTTTTATCTAGCCCTTGTTTACCTGACCCTTGTACCCTGACAAGCCTAATCATCAAGAGGCAAAACATATGTCCTCCAATTGAAGGGTGGGTGGGGCACGTCCCTAGTCAGACACCTAACAAAATGTTCACTTAGGCGGAGACGCAGGTTGCTGTGTGTTCCACATGAGATTGTGGAACCCATCAGCTGGGTGTATGTGACACTCAGCTACTCTTGCCTCATCGGACGCTGTCCACGGAAATCTAAAATTGTATTCATTCATATACATTCAAGTGTTATCCGCTTCGACTGAAGAGTCCAACTAACGTGCACGGGTCTTTGCGCTGGCTTTTATAGCCGGCCGGCGACTGCGCAAAATATATCGGGGTAGTTGGCGGCTATTTGCGGCGCTTGGCAACGCTGTCGGGCGTCCGTTTATTGACTTTTCTACCTCGCCGCCTCGTTGCCTCGTTTCTTCTTTTTTCAGAAGGGATTTCCATACTTTTGGAATGTTGCGAGCGTCGTTTCGCGTATTTAGCTCACCTCTTTCTTCTATTTCAAGGGTTTCTCTGATTTTTCGGACCTTGTAGTTTTCAATATTCGCTATTTCTTTGGCTCCTTCAAAATTGATTTTATGTCCTGTTTGTAGATGGTGCTGGAACAGAGCGGAAGTGGTTTGTTTGTTTTTAAGTCGTTTTTATGTTTTTGTATTATGGCCGATATTCGTCTGCTTGTCTGTCCTATGTATGATCTGTTGCAGTCGGAACAAGATATACTATACACCCCATGATTTTCCAGTCTAACTTTGTCCTTGGGGTTTTTTAGAATGTTTGCAACAGTTTTGTGCGGCTTATAGGCTGTTTTGATCTTATGTTTTCTTAATAGTCTGCCTATCCTATCTGTGATTCCTTTTACGTAGCAGGACCTTTAGTATATTTGATTCACGATCCTCCATTGTTCTTCGTGTTTGTGTTTCGTGACGGCGAATGGCCTGTGGAAATTTTTGGTAGTTCCTCGCTTCGTGTATCTGGTAGTGTCAGTCGGAAGGATCTGGTAATCAAAGTGTTCGCTACTCTTTGGATTTGAGAAGGATGATCATGGGATGTAGCGTAGGTATCGATCGGTGTGAGTTGGTTTGCTATACATTGTGTATTCTAGTGTTCCAGAAAGTTTCCTTGTGATAAGGAGATCTACAAATGGCAGTTTTCTATCCTGCTCGACTTCGAGAGTGAACTGTATTCTAGGGTGGATTTCGTTTAACTGTATATATATATATATATATATATATATATATATATATATATATATATATATATATATATATATATATAGTTAAACGAATATATAACGATATATATATATATATATATATATATATATATATATATATATATATATATATATATATATATATATATGTATAAAATCTCGACGTTTCGGCTTCCACTTTGAAGCCATTTTCAAGAGAATATGGGTGATTTACTTCGAGGCCTCAATATGCCTACTCCCCAGAGTTCACAAGCAGAAAAGAACGTGGACGGTGCGTCCTCTGTATTAATAGGTGAGGTTGTAAATAGGGTGCTCGGTTGAGGGGTGGGGGTGAGACGGGAGGTGGACGTTTGACTAGAAGGGTTTCGGATAGGCAATTTGGGAATAAGCGGTTTCCATGTATTTGGAACTCTAAGACCGTCGTCCCTCTTGTTTAAGCAGTCTGGACGTTTTGCGATCTCAATTGCTTCACGTGAATTCGTGAATTCTAATATTACCGACCGCGAAAGCCTTTCCGAACATATATATATATATACATAGTTGCTCTGTCTCTGTCTCTTCTGCCGTTCTGGTAGTCTCCATATATATTTTTTCCAATTCATTTAGAAGTACCTTATGGGCAGTATTTAGTAGTTACTCATCTATAATTTATTTATTTCACCTTGTCCCCTTTCTTGTATATGAATGTGATTAAATAATATTCCAGTTATCAGCCAACATATTTTATGTTCATATTTCTTTCATAAGATGGCATATTTGTACGTCCCATATTAATCCCAGAATTTCTTCCTCACAAGGACTTTCTTCTTCCTTTACATAGACATTATAAAAAGAGTTATACAAAAATTATGAGCCACGCTGATGAGGTGTTTAAGGCTCCACTGGTATGACGACCGTAGCGATGCTGTTTGTTTTATTTGAATAAAAATACTGCGGCTACTGGAGGATGTTAAGGGTTAGAGTAACACGGGTAGAATTGGAAAAGGCGCAAAATAATCTTAGTCGTTGACGCGGCTTATTATAAATAAAGTAAAAAATGTGATACAATGTCTGATATACTTGATAGGGCAGCAAATCCTCATGCGCATTTGTGCTCGATATATAAAAGGTAGATCATTTCAATGTATTGTCCTCGAAATCAACAACTTCTTAACACCACATCAATGCTCGAAACAGTCGATAAGTTTTCATCCCTACCGAATCGTTTTACGTACGTTCAATTGCACGCCACATTCAATTGTGTCGTCGGAACGTAGCACAAAGCCTTTCCGGATCGGGATGAGAGGACTGAAGCGGCCGCGGCTACAAACACCGCCAGCCAGCTACTCGATACGTCCGAATAAATCGTCTTGGTTCCCTTTGACCCAGGGCACGTTTCGGGTTAAACAAGAACGGTCGCGAATGACGCAAAACATACGAGCAACCGGTAATATGACATGGATATGGCAGAAATGCGAGACTGGGTAAACGATGGATCCGGTTTCGTTCGTTTGCCGTTCGAACACTTTTGGAGGTGGGTGCGGGTGAACTGGTTTCGGATATATGTTTTGTCAAGATCGATATGGTGTAAGAAAGATTTCATCAGATATCATTATATTCGATGTAATTTAAAATCATCACGACTTGGGTAAATCAAAATATATATTTTATATTATACACGGTGTGAGGGAAAGTACTTGTGTAAATTTAAAAAACAATTCTTTACATGATTTTGAATAAAAAGTTTCTTTAAAATATGTATCCAAAAAATATCCATTTCCACGGAAAACAGGTATAGAAAAAGAAGGTATAGAAATTTTCATATTTTCTTCGTATCCAATTGTCATTTGTGTTGTAATTGGCGGTGTAACTAATTGTCGTGTTTATTTTGATCGAAGGAATTCAGGTTGTTCTTTCATTGGCCTCTTAACCTTTATGTACCAACGTGTTATTTGAGTTACATAAGTAGCGACGTAAGGTCTGACAATCCACCTTAGTTTAATATCAAATATGACAGTGTTTTTTCGTATATTTTACTATAAACTTTGCTTCAAAATAATGTCTATACATCTTTGATTAATAAAATGAAACAAAATAAAAAAATATACACCTATGTTATTAATTAATTATGAGCATTGCAATCACAGATCTTTTCTTCTATTGGAACCTTCGGTGTGAAACACTAAACTTGAAGAGATTTACCACTAAACACCAAATCACTTTTTGAGACTTTTCGACGCACGTTTCGTTAACCATGTTAGAATCATCACGAGATATGGGAGAAATGCAAAATCTAGTGTCGCCCAACATGCAATCAAACATGACCACAATATAGATATTAAGAATTGAAGACTGGTAAAAATTGTAAGTAGCAATAGAGCTTTGGATGCATATGAAAGCATTCAAATAGAAAAATGTAAGAAAATCATGAGCCGGGATAAAGAACCTATTCCGTTCAGTTGACTTTTTCAATTATTAATGTAAGGCTCAGTAAACTTAATAAACACGCTTCATTAGGTAGAATTATCATATAAATAGAATATACTTTAGTTTTAGAATTAGATTAAATCATCTCCTGATGATGCTAACATGGTTAGCGAAACGTGCATCGAGAAGTTTCAAAAAATTATTTGGTGTTTAGTGATAAATCTCTTAGTTTTACATTACAATCACAGTTGGGTGATTTTATAGAAAAAAAGTCTTTTATTTATTCTACACAATGTTTAATTAAACTTTGGAAGACAAAAACAAATTGTTCTTAGTTAAATAACTATTTAAATTATCAAAATAAAAAAAAAACAGTACCAATCAGATTTTTTTCATAAAACCACAACAGTTTGAAACAGTTACAAATACTCTTTGCAAACAAGATTGCTGCACTAAAAGGCATACATGTTTCATACAACTGTGAACTTTGTATGCTTTATCTTGCGTTTTAGTCTTGAGGGACAGATATGACACAATTTTCTGAGTTGATTACCCTCCACTTCAATATATTCTCTTTGATTGATATATTCTCTTGAACGACGAGCGCAATTCTCGTGGTAGACGTGTATTATGTATCCCGTGGTAAACATGGTGCGATCAGTAACCATCGCGAACAACAGATCGCAGTCCTAGTTATAATTATAAAGATAATTTTTTTACCAATATAACAATTTGGATAATCTATCAGGCAATAAAGTGATTGAACTGGAATAGAGCTAAAAGCTCTGTCTCAGGGAAATTTAGTCACCATGCAGCGCTACACGGGAGAGGAGCGTTCGTTTTATGTGGGCGGCTATTACCGCAACAACAATTACCACTATTAGGTGCCGTAGATTTCAACAACATTTTAATTTGCAGGATGTTCATCAATATCCAGGCCTTTCATTGATTAAGCAATGGGTTTGTAAGTTTGAGGAAACTGATTCTACTGTAACGTTTTGTTACACCTTAATAGCTGAACCGGTGCTCTTCGTTCATAGGCGTTATTTGCTCGTGGTTACGGGTTCAGGAAAAATTAAATAAACGCTAAGAGCGCCAGCCAGTTTAATAACCCAGATTGGCAGATAGTTTATCAAAAAAATATATATACATGTGTTTACCATACAACCTATTTAATAATGACTAAAATTAGAAACAACTCGGCTAGAAATGTGGTGAAGAGACAAATGACACTAATATAGTTAAAACGAATAGCACACTAAATGACACCGTAACAAACTATATACCATACATTAAATACACTGTAAAACTATAAATATAATTTAAAATATAAGACAGAAAAAACATTCGGTATTAACGGCTTGCATCTGTAATTAGATAATTTTAGGCCTCAATCATTCCCAAATCGAAGTTTTATAAACGACTACTACGGTAGTCGACTGCTACAAGAGAATATGAACCTTACTTGAACAAAATTATCAATCTTACTACTACGGAAGGGTTAGCGGGGGTTCCAACAGAGCACGATTAGTCTACAATAGCGTGGGGCGTCGAAACCATGTGGCCTCATACAAAAATCGGCTAACAGTTATAACCCGACACTGGGTGGATTCACTGGGGTTGATTGTTCTACTGGGGCGTCGAAAAGACATAGGATTAACAAGATATTTACGTTACGTACTAACTGTTACGTCAAGCTCCATAATTACCCACTCTCTAATGCCTCGAGGCTCGCCAACATAACCAACGTGAAACGAAAAGCCAAGCCTACTCACTGTGCTGTCCTCTATGGAGGAGCATAAAAAATAATGAAAATACCGAAAGGAAACTGCGTATACTAGTGGTGCTGTACTTCGACTCGATACCAAGGGGTACCACTAGGTAACTGAAAGTGGATAAGGAAATATAATATAATAATAGAAATGAAACTGGGATAAGTAAAAACAAGCAGGAGATAATGTAACAGTTTCTTCAAATGTTACACTACATTAAATAAATGCATCCCCGACCGTCGAAGTTCAGCGAGAACTGATAAAAACATTTAGAGAGTGCGAGCGTCCGTGCGTCAACAGCCAAACTTATCGACTCGAAAGCGAGCAGCTGCTTTAAATGCAATCAGATCGTCGGTACTTCGCATCCTTAACAAAGATTTACGTATGCACCCGTACAAGATTCAGTTGCAAGAATTGAACTTGACTGACCACGCTGTTAGACTTTATTCACTAACGAAATGATGAACCGATTTCCAGTAGTCGACAACATTTTATTCTCCGAAGAGATTAATTTCCACCTTAATCATATCAATAATAAAAATTGTCGCTACTGGTGTTGAGAAAACAGTGAAAATAAACATGAAAGGCCTCTGCATAGCACAAAGGTTAAAGTTTGAAATGATACAGTTATATAGGTATACAGTTTGGAATAATCGGCTCATTTTTTTTTCGAAGGCTACCAAGGCCAGGCACTAACGGTGAATTCTCAGCGTTATCTCGAGACGCTTCTTTCATTTCAGGATGGCGCACCACCGCATATTTTTTAACATTCGTCAAACCATAGTTGCCATACAGCCCGAAATGTGAGCCAGGGTCATCGAAAATTGGCGCGAGCGGATCAGTGCCTGTAAAAAGAGCTATTTATTATTATTTTCTCAATAATAAATTCTTAACATATAAAAAAATATGAAAAAAACATATGAAATATAAAAAAAATTGTAACTTAAATAGAATTTACAATTATTTATTTAAAATTACAAAAAAAAGCTACAAAATTTTTTATATTTCAGAAAAAATGAGGTTTGTAGATCTTACAAATACGATACAAACCTCATTTTTTTCTGAAATATAAAAAATGTAACTTTTTTTTTGTAATTTTAAGTAAAAAATTGTAAATTCTATTTAAGTTTTAATTTTTATTAAATTTTAATTTTTATTAATTTTTTTTATATTTCATATTTTTCATATATTTTTTTGATAAACTATCTGCCAATCTGGGTTATTAAACTGGCTGGCGCTCTTAGCGTTTGTTTAATTTTTCCTGAACCCGTAACCACGAGCAAATAACGCCTATGAATGAAGAGCACCGGATCAGCTATTAAGGTGTAACAAAACGTTACAGTAGAATCAGTTTCCTTAAACTTACAAACCCATTGCTTAATCAATGAAAGGCCTGGATATTGATGAACATCCTGCAAATTAAAATGTTGTCGAAATCTACGGCACCTAATAGTGGTGTAATTGTTGTTGCGGTAATAGCCGCCCACATAAAACGAA
This sequence comes from Cosmopolites sordidus, assembly GCA_031761425.1. Lineage (NCBI taxonomy): Eukaryota > Metazoa > Arthropoda > Insecta > Coleoptera > Curculionidae > Cosmopolites > Cosmopolites sordidus. Next base: position 10,945 of record JARFXV010000618.1, read on the forward strand.
CGCTCCTCTCCCGTGTAGCGCTGCATGGTGACTAAATTTCCCTGAGACAGAGCTTTTAGCTCTATTCCAGTTCAATCACTTTATTGCCTGATAGATTATCCAAATTGTTATATTGGTAAAAAATTATCTTTATAATTATAACTAGGACTGCGAGCTGTTGTTCGCGATGGTTACTGATCGTACCACGTCTACCACTGGATACATAATACACGTCTACCACGAGAATTACGCTCGTCGTTAAAAATAGTCCTTGGACCAGATGCATCGGAAAATCAAAGAGAAGATATTGAAGTGAAGGGTAATCAACTCAGAAAATTGTGTCATATCTGTCCCTCAAGACTAAAACGCAAGATAAAGCATACAAAGTTGACCGTTGTATGAAACTTGTATGCCTTTTAGTGCAGCAATCTTGTTTGCAAAGAAAATTTGTAAATGTTTCAAAGTTCCTAACATGATGACTTGTGGTTTTATGAAAAAATCTGATTGGTACTGTGTACACCCAACTGTGATTATAATGCTAAACTAAGAGATTTATCACTAAACACCAAATAATTTTTTGAAACTTCTCGACGCACGTTTCGCTAACCATGTTAGCATCATCAGGAGATGATTTAATCTAATTCTAAAACTAAAGTATATTCTATTTATATGATAATTCTACCTAATGAAGCGTGTTTATTAAGTTTACTGAGCCTTACATTAATAATTGAAAAAGTTGACTGAACGGAATAGGTTCTTTATCCCGGCTCATGATTTTCTTACATTTTTCTATTTAAATGCTTTCATATGCATCCAAAGCTCTATTGTTATTTATAATTTTTACCAGTCTTAAATTCTTAATATCTATATTGTGGTCATGTAGGGCGACACTAGAAATAGCATTTCTCCCATATCTCTATCTAAAAAAATTAATCCAACCTATTTTTTCATCAATATGAATGCCTTTTTGGGGCTTCGGAAAAAATTTAATTTTTAATGACCACCCTAATTTATATATATATATATATATATATATATATATATATATATATATATATATATATATATATATATATATATACAGGGTGTCCTGAATGTTATAAACCAAACTTTAGTAGCGTATTCTACGGCTAAAACACTGTCAAACAACATAATTACTCCACACTTCGGTTTTGAGATGCAATTTCATTGAGCACCAAAAACGGGATGAACTTTTGCATCAACCGAATAACGTTGTTTTTTCATTTGTTACTGTTATATTAAATACGTAGTAATATAGATATCACAATACATTTCCTAGCCAATTTCGCATCGTTTTTAGTCCGATGCATCACTCTCAAACATCAGCCGCAGTTACGTCTTCTGTCCCATTTCCCCACCACCATCTCTACAAATCTTATAATTTCCTGGTCCACTTAATCACACTTCCCCGCTATTGACTCGTCGACGTTCCAAATATAGAGATACTGCTCCTTTCCCGATAAAGAGGTCGCCCCCTATCCCGACCAACTTAAAATAATTGCCGATTTAGGGTCCCCTCAACTCAACCAGCTCGAGCCCAAATTGATTTCATTCTTCTTCGCACCTTTTTGGAATATTAAACACAACGGCAATCGGTCGAAATGCGACTCAGTCGAAGTTGAAATGAATGTTCGTCGAGTGGATGAGGATGGGACGAAGCTAAGGAAATGGGGGTCGATGAACTTAATTGTGTCTGTACGAAAGAATTCTCTTGGAAATTTCTGTAGTAAAATGAAAAAATTCAGTTTCTATACTAATAGTTGTTGCTAAGAAATTTTCCAGAGATAATGTATTAGGTAAAACATGATTATTAATATAGGGTGATTTTTTTAGTGCGTCCGAATTTCAAATATATATTTAACTAAATTAGATTTGTTATTTTAGATTAGATTTGATTTGGTATTGCCGTAGTATATATATGCAGGGTATCCTGAATGTTATAAACCAAACTTAACCAGCGTATTCTACGGCTAAAAGTATGGTACTTTGTCATATAAATCTATCTAGTCGAATAGTCGAATAGTCGAATAGTCAAATAGGTGCTGCAAGGGCATCCTAAAGATCGTTTATCACAAATATTTCCGAAACCGCTTAAAATAAAATTATAAAATTTGCTGAGTGTTGTAAACTTTGGGTGAAGAAACTTTTTTCATTCTTACTCTTCAAGAATTTGTCGGATACACTCAGGACACTTGATATCAACAGGACAGAGCCACTTGCCACACTTCCAATCTCTCTTTGCTCGTCGTTCAGGCCATTTATTCGTAAAAATTGATTTCCTGACGAGGAAACATTCAGTGACTCCTCCGAAGCCCGGACCTGACTCCTTGGGATTTTTTTTTACGGGGATAAGTTAAAGTCAAATATATAGCAACCGCCCCGCCACTCTGGAAGGTCTAAAGAAGAATTTTAGGCAAGAAATCGAAGTGATGACTGTAGACCCTGGCCGCCGCGTTATGTCAAATTTTAGAGGCCGGCTTCAGGAGTGCCAGGAGGGAAATGAAGTACATGTAATCTTCAGAACATGTATTTCCAAAAATTATTGTAAATTTTAAGAACAGATTTGTTAAAATTCATGATTTTTTTTAATTAATTTATTTCAAAAAGTTAACAACTCTTTACACCACCCTCTATTATAAATATGTTGAATCGATATGTTTTGTACATATAACGTATTTTATTTGATATAAATAAGAAGAAAACTTTTCCAGTCAGTTTGTCCTTGAAATCAACAAACCGCCTCTTATCATATCCTCCACCACATCAATACTCAACCCAGTCGATAAACTCTCATCCGCACTGAATCGTTTTACGTCCATTCAATTGCATGCCGGATCTAATTGTGTCCTCCGGACGCGGCACAAAGCCTTTCCGGGTCGAGATGAGAGGAGCGAAACGGCCATGACTATAAATATCGCCGGCCACCTACTCGATATATTTGAATAAACCGTCTTAGTTCCCTTTAACCCAAGCTGCGTTTCGGATTGAACAAGGGTTGCCATGAACGACGCAAAATAGTCATACGAGCAACCGGTAATGTTACAGTGATATGGCAGGAATGCGAGACTGAGTAAACGATGGATCTAGTTTCGTTCGTTTGCTATGTGAATATTTCGGGGTGAGACCGAACTGGTTTCGGTTGTTTGGTCTGGATCGATGTCCAGTAAACACTTGACCAAATATCTTTATGTTCGTTATACAAGGGTTGCTATTTATGTATCCGGAATCGGCCACAACAACAAACAGTCAACATTATTGACTGTGTACGTGTTCAGAACGTTTTGTCATACGGATGCTATTTGTGTTGTTTAGCGACTTGAAAATTTCATCTCAGCAAAAAAATGGAATTAACTCATGAGAATTTTTATTCTATGATTTACTACGACTTTCGATGTGGATTATCTCAGTGCTTCGATCAATTTATTTCGATTTTTGACGATGAAACACCATCTAAAAAAACTGTATATCACTGGTTCAGTGAATTTAATCGTCGCCGTCGTTCGCTCACGGATGAAATTAAAGAAGGTCGTCCAAAATCGAAATGTTGTGCTAGAAAACATCGATACTGTGCGCGAACTGATAAAGCAAGGTTGTCATGTGGCACACCGTCAGGATGAAGCATACTTGGGCATTAGTATGACAAACATACACAAGATTTTACGTGAACATTTAGCGGTGATGAAGAGTTGTGCGCGTTGGATTTCGGATAATTTGGCAATCGCTTAAAAAAAGGTTCGTGTTAATTGGTGCAAAGAAATGCTCAAACAATACAATCGGGGTGCGTCAAAAGCCATGTATAACATCTACAAAGGTGATGAATCTGGGATCAATGAGTATCGCTTAAAAAAAGGCTCGTGTTGATTTTTGCAAAGAAATGCTCAAACAATACAATCGAGGTGCATCAAAAGCCATGTATAACATCTACGGAGGTGACGAATCTGGGATATATGAGTAAGAATTCGAAAGTGAACAGGTGTCGACTGTAAGGGTTTTCAAAATGAGCCATACAAAAAACAAAGGTTTTTTGGGATAAATGGGCATGTGCCTACAGTGTCACTAGAGAATCATGGTCAATTCTGAATGGTACACAACCATTTGTTTGACAGAAGTCTTTGAAGACATAAGCAGAACGGCAGAAGCGGTTGACGCGTTCAAAATGCATTTTTGGAGATACCTTAATGGGAATGGAAAAGTGCTATGAAAATTGGTTCAGACGTATGCAAAAATATATCTATCGATCATCCATTTAATCCATTTAATTATTTCTGCTTTAGCTCTACTTCTATTTTCATAAAATTCGACTATTTGTCTAGTTAGCCTATTCGGATTCATCCGTTTGATGTGTCCGTAAAACTTAAGTCTTCTTTTTCTCATATCGCTATGTATATCTGTGTATTGTTTGATTTCTTGGTTTTCTCGAAGTCGGTATGTTGTGCTATTTATTTGTTTGGGGCCTAGGATTTTTCTTATGATTTTTCTTTCCTTCTTTTCAATGTCCTCGATGTCCCTCTTTCTATTCAAAATGAGCGTTTCTGCAGCATATATACATTCTGGCTTAATAACCGTGTTGTAATGTCTCAGTTTTGTGTTTTTAGATAGGCATTTTTTGTTGTAAATATTTTGTGTAAGTCTCAATGCCGTTTCCATTTTTTGACATCTACCCTTATTGGCCGCTTTTTCCAACCCATTTTCCATGATTATTTCACCCAAATATTTGAATTGAGAAACTCGTCTGATGTTACCATATTTTGTTTTTAGAAATGGTGTTCTTAGTCTGTTGCAGGTCATGTATTGTGCCTTTTCAAAGGATATTTGGAGTCCTACCTTTTCTGCTGTCTCTTTTAGGATTTCAATCTGTTTTTGAGCCGTTAATACATCTTGAGCTAAAATTGCCAAATCATCAGCAAATGCCAGACAATCAATTTTGATGTTGGTTCTCCCCAGTTTAATGGGCTGGTCAATATTCAGTGCCGACTTTTTTTCACGCCACTCCTGTATTACTTTTTCTAGAACACAGTTAAATAAGAGTGGCGAGAGTCCATCCCCTTGTCTCACACCAGTTTTAATTTCGAAGGGTTCTGAGATGTCACCCATGAATTTAACTTTTGACCTCGTGTTAGTTAACGTTGCTTTAATAATTGCCAGCGTTTTCAGATCTAGTCCTTGTTCTTTCAAGATTCGGAATAAAGATTCGCGGTCAATAGAATCATATGCTTTTCTGAAATCCACAATTGTACAGACGAGAGTTTTATTGTACAGTTTTTGATGTCTTAGAATCAACTTTAGATTCAGGATCTATTCAGGGCAGGATCTGCCCGGTCGAAAACCTGCCTGATATTCACCAATGTTCGGTTCTAACTGTCCCTGTGCTCTGTCTAGTAGACATTGAGATAGAATCTTGTAACAAACTGGGAGAAGAGATATTCCTCTATAGTTGTATACATCCGTTCTATCTCCTTTCGTATGTAGTGGATGGATTAGAGCATCTTTCCAGTCTTCCGGAATCCGTTCGGTTCGCCAAACTTCTTGTAGAATTTTGGTTATTTCCTTGATTGTACCTGGACCAGCGGATTTCAAAAGTTCAGCAGTGATTCCATCTTCACCAGAAGCTTTGTTATTTTTAAGCCGCTTGATTTGCCTAAGTATTTCCTCTTCGTTCGGTGGTAATGAATCTGGGTTTGTTTGTTTAGGGTTTAGTGTTGGTAATTTGTTTAAGGGCTCAGGACAGTTTAGTATTTGCTCAAAATATTTCGCAAGTTCTTTGCAATTGTCTTGGTTATTTAGAGCTAGTTGTCCGTTTTCCTTTTGAAAGCATAGGCTCTGCGGTTGATAGCCTGTTAATTTAGTTTTAAATGTTTTGTAAAAGTTTCGGGTGTTCTTTTTTTGGAAATCTTTTTCTATTTCATTAAGTTGATTGTTTTCATATTTTCTTTTAGTTTGTCTAATTAGCTTCGATGTTTCTTTTCTTACTTCCAAAAAGATGTTATAGTTTATTGCTGTTTTTTGACTGTTCCAATCTTTGAATGCTTTACTTCGGCTTAATACTGCTTGCTCGCAAACTTCATCCCACCAGGGGTGTTTTCTACGTTTTTGTAAAGGGACCAACTTTAAGGCTGTTTTAATAATTTTTTGTTTTAATTCTTGCCAGTTCTGTGCAGGTTGTTTATCAAGATCTTTTGACGATTATTATTATTATTCCGTTCATTCTGAAATCAGCATCTCAGCCTAGGCTGGTCGATATTACGATGCCAAAATGAGAAAGCAGCTCACTTCCTCTCATTTAGCATAAGACCTTACGAACAAAGTGACATGCCTGCAAGAGTACTGCACGTTGTGCACAATGTGCAACTGCGTTGCACCTACTGTGGCAGTCGATTTAGAGATACCAAGGATCTTCAAGTTTCTTGAAAAGGTCTTACTTATTAGGCCTTCGGCGGTATAATGAAAGGCACTATCTCTACCTTATGCAGTTTGCACTGGTTTTTCAAATCGTATGAGAGGTTTTCATACTTAGTGGTTTTCTACATCTCGGTTTTACTGTTGTTATAAGAGAGCGGCCCTGCGATGTCAAATATAAAGCTTTTTTTCTCCTTTTTACTAATTAGAACAATGTCTAGTCTATTATAATCAACCGTTCAATCTGTTGTGATTGGTCTATCCCAGTATAGAATTGAATCAGGTGATTCCAGTATGGGAGAAGGTGAGTATTATAATATGGAGAAGGTGCTCTTTCTAACTATCGAGTACTTGCTGATGTAAAATTTTCGCCAGCTGATTATGCCTTTCTAAATAAGCATTAGGGGCAAGAACTGCACACCCGTCAATAAGGTGTTCAATCGTTTCCCCCACATTACCGCACTTCCTGCATCGGTCGACAACATTCATGTGTAGGATATGCCCGTCATAGTTCGTTGTTCTTACTACCTTATCTTTTATAGATGTCGCGAAACCTTCTGTGTATGGGTGCATTAGTCAACAACAAATGCAAACATGACAACATTCATGTGTAGGATATGCCTGTCATAGTTCGTTGTTCTTACTACCTTATCTTTTATAGATGTCGCGAAACCTTCTGTGTATGGGTGCATTAGTCCATCGGTCAACCATTTCAGAGATAATGGCTCATCAATGGTTTCATCCTCGAGTGACTTTGCATACCGGCCATGCAGTGTCTGTTATTATGCTAGCTTAGAATGTCCTTTAACGTTATTCGACGACTTGTCTTCATATTTTTCTGTCTTCTCAGTCCAGTTCTTGTAAATTTCATAACTTTCTTGTGCTCATGCATTAATGTATAAAAACTATTACGGCGATGAGCTATGCTAAAAAGAAAAATGCACGTGTACTACAAAAACTTTACTGACTGTAGAGAAGCAGTTGAAGATACCAGGTGTGGCGGTTAATAATTCTTAATTTTTTTAAGAGATGGCGCAGGAAACAAATTTCTACTCATAGTCTAATCTCTTGTCATTTTGTTGCTACGACAGTAGCTTTCAAAACGCCATTGATGTTTATACAATTTCGAGTTGCGTCATATTTTTTTTCGTGTGGTAAACATTTCGAGTTTCGACCCAGTTAAACAGCATTTGCCGCAAGTACTGGAACTTCAACGCTTGGCGTTAGTTTAGACGATTCAAAAGTGGCGATTTCGATTTAAAAGACAAAGACCGCCCAGGTCAACTGAAAAACTTTAAAGTTGCCCAATTGCAAGTATTGTTGGAAGAAAACGATATGCAAACTCAGCAACAATTAACATAGAGGTTAAATGTTGTTCGCCGAATTATTTGTGATCGACTGTATGCCATGAGAAAGACCCAGAAGGAAGGAAAATGAGTAGCACATCAGCTGAACGACAGACAGATGGAAAAACGAAAAAACGGTGTGTCTCGGCATGAAAGAAAGTCTTTTTTGCATCATATCATGACTAGAGATGAACAATATATATTTCGAGAACCCAAAACGCAGAAAATCATAGATTGACCCAGGATAACTATCAAGATCGAACGCAAAACCGAATCGCTTTGGAAAAAAAAAAATTGTACATTTGGTGGGATAGAAGAGTGCGTATACCATGAGTTTCTGAAATCAGGTGAAATAGTTAATATTGTTCGCTACCGTCAACAAATGATCAATTTGAACCATGCATTGATCGAAAAGCGACCAGAATGGGCTATAAAACACGGAAAAGTATTTTTGCAGCAAGATAAATCCATCACACACAGCGAAAGCGATCAGAGACACCATTTCTGCACTTGGCTAGGAACTTTTACCCCACCCGCCGTACTCACCAGAGTTGGCCCCTTCCGACTACCATTTGTCTTTATCGCTGTCTCACGCACTTTCCAAGAAACACTTCAGCAATTATGGATATATCGAAAAACGACTTTATAACTGTACTACCTCAAAAGACTTACGGTTTTTCTGGGAAGGCATTTACAAATTGCGACAGAGATGGGGAAAAGTACAGCTAGCGATGTCGCATACTTTGAATAAACCATTTTTTAGGTGTCTCCCAAATTAAACGCGTTTTTGAAAGGAATAAATGAGAATTATTAACCGCCACACATGTTATCTTCAACTTCTTCTCCACAATCAGTGAAATTCTTGTAGTACCACTTGCATTTTTGTTTTTAACACAGCTTGATCGCCGTAACAGTTTTCAAACATTTTTAATGCATGAGCACAAGAAATTACGTTTTCTAAATAAAATTTTATGCACATCCATTTTTAAAAAATCGGCGACAAAAATGTTTAATTTTTACAAAAGATGCTATAATTTCTAACCTAACAAAGGGAATGATATGTAACATCTGCCCGCCGTCAAAGGTAATCATATAAATTTAAAAATCAAATGGTTGTATCGATACAAAAGCGCGCGAATTTTTAAAAGGAAAGTCACTTTTTGAGCATAGTTGCATGTCCACTTCCACGTCATGCATGGGATATTCTTCTGCAGATATCCGTCAATATTGTCATTCGGTATGGATCAATTAAATTCTATAGAAAAACCGTTTCACTTGATGCAGGAAAGTGTAAAACAGAGCATCAAGATAAAGGTAAATATTTAGTCACTATATACTATAACGTTCACATATTCTCATATTTTTAATGTTACACCTTTGAAAGCTTCAAAATCATCGTCACTATTCAATTAACATTTTTATTGGTCCGCGTTCTTCGTACGATCACACAAAGAGAACCCAAATCTATAGCGATCTCCTATCGCCTCAGGGGCTAATATCCATCCCCTGTTACTGATACGTTTGTCGCCACGTACGAGAAAGGGCGGTGGGGGTAACGAAGCTCCGGGGCAGTAATTAGTCCGTTCTTTCAGCGTGCGGTTTGAAACTGATGAATGGTACAGAGGGTGGATATTACTCGATTAAATGGGAGGGCAGAGGAAAGGGTTGGACTCAAAAACGAATGTATTAGTTTACAAACAGTATTTTTTTTTAACAAAAGGTTTAGAGATTACCAGTAGACATAATAAAGTACTCGAGTAATATGCCGATCAAATAAAGTTTTAATGTCATAAAAGTTCTATTTTGTTTTTATGCGAATTAAAGTGCAGAATTATTTTATTACTCTTGTCTCCTATGATTCATTGACTGCAAAACATAGTCGAATAATTTTTTCCTCCACTATATAGTTTATATATATAAGGTTATATTGGCTATAGCCTGAAATATCAGTTGTAAGTGTGATCTTGCTCGAAAAGCAACATTTAAGATAATGCTGTTTCGTACACTACCTATAAGAAGTGATTGCAGCAATTCAGAGGATGAAGAATTGGAAGCACTGCTGGAAGGATACTTTTGTCGTTCACTGCCAGAGCGCGAACAGGAGGTCGGATAAGGAGAGTCGTTGGGTCCCCTATGAAATCACCGCTGAAAATAACAGTAGATGCTTTGATATTGTTTTGTTATTACTCTTTAGAGAAAAATAACCTCCTGCAGAAAATTGTGACTTAACGAGGTGGAAATCGTGAATTAAATCCTGGTGAGCCATCTACCAGTACCCAAGAACCAAATATCCATTAACACATAAGTCCCCCGTCTGACAAATAAAACACACTTGTTTTAATTTCGACTTTATTCATCAATATATTCTCCTCGAACAGCAATATAATAATTCCAAGACTTTTCTAAGATTTCTACACCTTTTTTATAGAACGATTTCTCTTTGCCTTCAAAATATTCTTCAGTTTCGTTAATTAAATTTCGTTAATTATCTCTTCATAGGAGCAAAATGTCTTTTCAGCGAACATTTTTGTGAGGTCTGAGAACAGCAAATTGTCGCTGGGGGCCCGATCTGGAGAATACGGTGGTTGGGATGGCAATTCGAAATGCAATTCATGCAATTTAGCCATTGTTATATTTATTGTTATTTAGCCATTCATACAAATAATATTAAACAATGAATATATAATGACAAAAAATTATAGAACAACATGTCCTAGGAGCCTTCTAGGGGCCAGTTCTAATTATGTATCCTTTCGTTGGATAGAATATACCAGGTATAAGCTATACTCCGAATAAAATTTGAAACGCGGGGTGGACGTTTACGGGCCTTTCAAATTTTATTCCAAATATAGCTTATTTCTGATATATTCTTGCATTGTAGAACCGGCCCTAAGGAAAATATAGCAGTAAAAATCAATGATTTGATGAATTCAGTTGAGATGTTAAAATGTATACAATATAACAAACAGAAAATATAAATACAACAACACTCACACGTAGAAAACACACGTTTTAAGCAAAGCACATATGGTTAAAATCAAAGATATTCCTTTTTCCCTCACATATAATGCTCCTTTTTACATCGTATTCATAGTCAAAATATTAAGATACTTAGAATTAACAATTTTTTTTTCTTTCAATTTTTCTTAAATTATTTTTCTCCTTCTTTCTTTTTTTTTCCTTTTTTCTATTCAGTTTTTCAACATGTGAGTGCCGATTTATTTAGCAGACGTCACAAAGTTTGGGACAACGAATTATCTAACATAGGAGTGACACGGGCATTAGAAAAACATCTTATGCGGTAGCCAGTCATTCAGACTGGTCGTAATTTTAATTATAGCTCAATCAAGATCCTAGCGACTGAGAATAATCTCACTAAATGGTTATTCCTGGACATGTTTCACATCAACAGAGATAAAAATACTGTTAATTCCAGGTCTGATTTAGAAGGTTTAAGTGATATCTATTGCAACATTTTGGGAAACTGAAAAGGAAAAAGGAAAAAAAGGAAGAAGGTGGAAAAAAATAATAAAATTGAAAGAAAACAATATTTTTAATTCGTAGTATCTTGATATTTCGACTATGAATACGGTGTAAAAATGATCATTATATGGGGAGAAAAAAGAATATCGTTGATTTTAACTGTATTTTCCCTAAAAACGTTTGTTTTCTACGTGTGAGTGTTATTCTATATTTTCTGTTTGTTTTATTATATACAGTTTAACATCTCAACTGAATTTTAAACATTGTAAGTTCGTCATTATATATTTATTGTTTAATTTTATTTGTAATATGATATTTTTGTAGCTGTTATTCCTCCTGAAGAAGTCAAAAATAATTCTGACGAAATATATTGAGGGTTATCAAAGAATGAAATCTTAGTATTAATTCATAAGAACAGACCGCATACCCGATATATATATATATATATATATATATATATATATATATATATATATATATATATATATATATATATATCTTTTTTATAACTGGGGTAGTGTAGTAGTCTTTTGATTTTTCTTTCGTATTCTTCAGTATCTATGACTAGGGTGGCGTGGTCCTGTCGACAAAGAAAATGCCACCAATCTCCAATCTAATCAAATCCCTTTATACGAGCATACCAATAGAAGAAGCATTGCAATGGATAGTGGAGAATGAAGACCTTCCCAACCACCACCACCACCAACCACGCCACCAAATAGATTTGTCCAGACATTGCTTAAAAAACGCTTACTTCATGTTTGACCAAGACATATACCGACAAACAGATGGTGTAGCAATGGATTCATGTCTATCACCAGTAGTGGCCAACCTGTTCATGATATATTTTGAAAAGATGACTGCAGAGCGCTGACCTCAAACCTAAACAGTGGATAAACTAAAACTAAACTTCCTAGATGTCCTAATAACCAAGTCCCAAGATGGACGCTTACAATACACAGTTTACGGGAACCCAACCCACACGAACAGACACCTGATTGCAAGGCCCCAACACCATCCAGCACAACTTCAAGGGGTTCTCGGTTTCTCCGATTATCCGACGACATCAACCGAGAAAAAGAGCTCAAAACAATCACCGACAATCACCGAAAACATTCACCAATCACCGAAGCAGAATGGCTACTCAGCGTTTAAAATAAAGAAGGCTTTTAACTATCAAAACAACCAACAGAAGCCAAATGAATATGAAAATAGGCTCGTAACAGTTCTGCCGTACATCAAAGGTGTCACAAACCGCATTGGACGACTGCTTCGAAGACATAATATATCAGCCGCATACAAGCTACATAAAACAATAAAATCTGCCATTAGAAGTCCCAAAGATTACATCATTCTAGAAAATCCGGGCGTATACAGCATATCGTGCGGGACTTGGCATACATCGGACAAACGAATAGAAGATTATCAGCCCGGCTCGAAGAACACAAATTGGCAGTTAGAAATAAACAAACCACATCACCATTTCCAAACAGGACACAAAATCGACTTCGACAGTTGCCGACAAATTGCAAATATCCCGTATTACAAAAAGAACCATACGAGAAACAATAAAAATAGAAAAATCGGACGCCTAAACAGAAGAGATGATGCCCTTAATCTGCCAGACACATAGAGAACAGAATACTCGGTAGATAAAACCAATCCCTAACACGCTTGAAAAAATTTCAAATTATAATTTTTCCTGAAAAGCGTGAAAATAAAATTTAATGGTTGAAAACATAACTTTAACATCGACGTAAGGTCGTCGGCACGAACATTCAACGTGAAAATTAAATTTTAATACAAATTGGACCGAATATATTTTCGAATACCATATTTAAAAAGCTAAATTATTTTCTACATTCTAAGTTATTCGTTCTGTATGCTCGTCTACTCATTTTGTTCATTTATTTAAGTAAACATTTTTTAAAAGCAGCGTGTTTCTGACGTAAAAGAATATTAAAAGTTGATTTTCTTTTTTTGTTTGAAACCTGAAATAGTATTTTATGGAAAGTGGTGTATAATTATTTGCTTTTTCATCGGAGAAAACAGTATTAAAAATGTTTGCACTTAAACATATTTCAAAGAGGAGAATGTATGATTTGCAGCTTAAATTTTATTTAACATGAAACGTTTGAAAACGAAACACAATATGATTTAATGAACATTCATTTATGTTGCAAGCATATCATAGTGAGATTCATATAACTGTTTATTTTATTGAACTAAGATTAAACTAAGAACCTAAAAATTATGTCTAAAAAAGCCCTATGAACATAGATTATCCAAATTTATTTATAAAAAATGTAATGCAAGTTTATTCTTCCTCCATCCTCACCTTTCTCCATCCTCACCTTTTAGAACTGTCGAATCTCAGATCGAAAAAAACTTGCTGGTTGTGGTAGGATTGCGACTCTGCGGAAAGTGCTATGTTAGAAACCTCGTCCACACATTCAGAGATATTTAGTATATCCTCAGGGTTTGCTGGTTCGCGAAATTGATCTTGGTTATTGAATTAATAGGCAGAGGATACAAATACATTCATTGAATTCACAAATACTGCATTACAATTTTGACTACATTTTTCAGTTTAATAATTCACTTTTGCGAGATTTGAAACTACTCTATTTCACAAAATCATTATTTAACTCGGCTATAACAGGAAATTGATTCTAGCGTGCAATTTTCTCGCCTCTTCCTGCAAACAAGTTCTGTCTCACATCAAAGTTTCAACTCTGACCCTTTACGTGCAACTACTCAACTCGTATCGTAACTCTTCCTTATACTCTCGTATACTCTCAACGCGAAACTGCTCAACTCGCACTCTCTTCTGGTGGTCTACCTCGAATTCTCAACATCAACCTTTGAACTCAAACTCTTCATTCGTACTGTCTAATCGAATTTCTACCTCGAATTTCTACCTACCCCTGTCCACGTGAAAACTATAAAAAAAAACATATGTTCGTGTTAATTTTCTTAATTTTGGTGTTTACGTAAGTGCATCACTGTGCCCCTTTACCCGCTTTAGTGCCATTTATAGGGTTATCCATTTCGTGGTTCGGAAAATACAGCCCTGTATTGTCAGAACTATCAAACTTATATGTCATCTAAAGTGTGATTTGTGTAATTTATGGGTTACAATTTTACAGCGCGTTAGAATTGTAAAAAGTTTTTACAAAAATGGTGATTCTCCCGTAGCCACGTTTCGTGCCATATGAGCAGAATGTGGTCGCCATAATCATTCTTCTGAGCATTGAGTCAAGAAATTTGAATATACTGGGTCTGTTACGAATGTGGTAAGACATATGCATCATCGTAACGCTCGCTTTATGGAGAATATCGCTGCTGTTAGTGAGAGTGTGGCTAAAGACACAATTTCATCAATTCCTCAGCGTTAACAGTCGGTGGGCTTGTCTTACAGCACATTATGGCGTATTTTGAATTTACACTTGCTCTTGATCCTTACAAAGTTACAATCCTTACAACTTACGCAAGAATTATAGCCCACCGACCATGGAATGCGCCGAGCATTCGCCGATTGGGTGCCGACGGATACGTAAATAAGCCAAATTGCCGTATATGGGGCACTGAAAATGCACAAGTGGTTGTGGAGAGCCCATTGCATCCGCAAAAGGTGACTCTTTGGTGCGCGTTATGGTCTGGTGGTGTCATTGGTCCGTACTTCTTCGAAAACGAAAGAGTGACTATTAACATAAATTCTGAGCGCTATAACGGTATGATAACCGATTATTTTTGAGAACCGATATATGGTTCCAACAAGACGGCATCAAGACACACCACACGACCAATTTTGGTTTTATTGCGAGAGAAGTTCTCAGGCCGCGTGATTTCGAGATTTGGTAATGTAAATTGGCCGCCAAGATCATGCGATTTGACGCAGTTGGATTTTTGGTGTGGTGTTGGTAGACGATGCTGAAAATCTTGAGTCATTGAAAACCAACATTCGTCAAGTCATGGTCGAGATACCAGACGAAATCTGCGGAGAAGTTATTGAAAATTACCTCAAAATGATTGAGTCGTGCAAGCGGTCACGTGGTGGACATTTAAACGATGTATTTCACACTTAATGGCAAATTGAAATCTCAATTCTTTGTTTGCTTTTTTTAATTTTACTTTCCGATGGACAAAATGGATAACCTTTTACCATTACGTCTCCGTGAAATAATGTTCCTTTATCTAGTACTAAGTGCCATTACTACCAATATCCGCTTTAGGCTATTTGTTAATTTTATATTTTTTCTTTTTATATTTTTATAACGAGCCTCTTTTTTATGGTTCTCCGAAACGTTTTTAACTGGTGGTGCCGTTTTTCAAGTTACAGTGTGGGTCTTGACTTTTATTGGTCATGTATTATCTACATGATTAAAGTTGTTCAGTTGTGAATGTTTTTACAATAGTTGCCAAGCCAATTAGCTTTTCAATAAAACTGAGATGAGCAAAATTATTAAAAAATAACAATTCTATTGTTTTCCTAATCTATAAAAGTAAAACTACTTGCTGTACTTACTTCGTCATCATTCCGAGATTCCACCGTTATACTACTGTCTTTTAAGGCCTGTCTTTATTGGACAATATTTGTTACACCTATGACTCATTGTTTCTTATTTAAAAAACTTTAACACAGCACTAAATCTTCAAGCACACATACGTAACCTTTATTGCACGCGATCATAAAAAAACTAGAGTTTCAGAAAGAACCAAACGACAAGTTCATAAATATCTAAAGGGAAATTATATGTTGGTTGATTTTTACGTTTGTTTGTTTTGCATTTTGTGAATTGTCGCTTGGTCTTTTTGTCAACAGAGGTCGCCGTATTCCATCTGATGGTTGCATTTTTTGGGATAACTAACGCACACTGTAAAAGAAGCCGCTTGGTGCTAATAACTTGAAAAATTAGGTTTTGTCTCTTGGTTTCTTTTGGAATAACGTTATTCAGTTCGTAATTGGTGAAACTATTTCCTACAAGTACTGTAGAAAACAGCACTAACTCCCAAAACCACACAAATAATATCCTGAGCTTCCGCAGCATTTTCCTTCAGTTGAAAGGCGAAATAAAGGGAGTGCTTCCAATGTTTCGATATCGGGTCTACAACTGATTATTGAGATTATATTCACAGTAGGCTCATATATTATCTCTTATTTTGCAGGTAAAAGGTGGCACTTTAAAATAACTGTGGCGAGAAAAAATTCTTATTCGAATAACTTCTGCAGTCGATGAAGTACCTAATACTTAGTAACAAGAAGATGTGATATGAAGTGTTCCCAAGACCACTTGGTATTAAACAACAAATCAAATCATTATTTGTCGACGAGTTAATAATATAATTAAAAACAGTCCTAGTCCTAATACTAATCTGTTATTTATAATTTTCAGTCATGTTGGTATGTGAGAACTAAATTTCATTTTAAACTGTTATCAAAGAAAAATGTAAGATTTGGTTCCATTCGTGAAAAATATCGAGAATACTGTTACCTCAAAAGTATGAAAATAAATTGTTATGTTTACCGATTGCCTATTATTCAAATTTTGAAAGCATTTTCTTGTACTTCGCCTCTTGACGTGGAAGATTCTTAGTTAAATTGGTACAGCCTTGCATCATTCCATTTTTTGTTATTGAAATATTATCGTACACTTTCCAAAAATGTCAAAAAATGCTTTTCCTTGCCAAGTTTCCAGATCAGACATGTATGCAAATTAATTATTTAGCAAATATTGTTATGTTCAAAATTAACACAAGCACTGGGTTTCGATCACGAATCAAATTATTTGATTCGTTTTTCAGGTTCCGAGTTTATCGACCGGTAATTATAATAACTTGGCAGTTTTGGACATTAAATGTCATAGCAATTAAGAGTAATACAAACATTTCTAGATTTGTGCAATATGTAAATCAACTTCTGTTAATATAAAGTTAACTTATTCATAATGATATGTTGTTCATAAATTGGCATTTGTAATCTATGCTAACACATCGGTCAATAAGTCCCTGTTCTAACGCACTTTTTGCAAATTTCGATTTTATTCATTAATATATTATCCTTAGAGAGCAATACAATCATTCCAATGCTTTTCTAAAATTTCTACACGTTTTTGAGTGGAAAGCTTTTATAGTTACACAAATTTCTGTACCCTTCGACCATCTACAAATTAGATTATCCTGTAAAACTTTCATAAATATTAAAACTTTTCATATACGATTACCTTCCAAACTGGTAGTCGAGTTTTGTTCTTATCTATTCATGCTTTCTTGAATATTATTATTCGGATCCTACCAAATAGAAGATCATCTAGGGCTTTGTCATTGTTACTTCTATTGGTTGTGTTGCTACATGTAGATTCTTTACGGACACGCAGAAATATTCCTTCCTACAAATTTGGTACATTAATTTGTTTTCCCTCCAGGAATTAAATAATATAAATAAAAAGGAACTCCAATCTAATTTCAATTTCATTCTGAACTTAGCTTTAAGCCTTCATATCTTTATGTAAAGATACTTGAGTGTAAAACCGAAAACCGCATCGAAAGCCTAAATCAAAATTAAAATCAAGTATATTTTCAAATCGCTCGCAAACCAACAAACGCAGTCAGAGATATAGATTAAACCCATAGAATGATGACTAAGATCGATAAACTGTTTTATTTGCCCGGTACTCCCATTCTTTCCGAACGTCTTTTCGGAAAGGGCGCGAAAGTAAATTTCGATATAACTTCCGAATTATTCCGAGCCGACCCAATATTGGCACTCATTTTAATGTCTCCTAACATTGTGAGGTCACAGGTGCTCGGGTTTTTTTCGGGAACTACCGGCGCGTCATCAGTACTGGGTTTAAAAATGTATTTTCAGTTTTATGTAACTTTTTAATTATAAGGAAAAAATTAAAATTAAAATAGTCTTGTTATAAAACTTTTATATGATCTTTCCATTTTTGACAAAAACAAAATTCAAAGCCCCATTTTGTCACTGTTCACTGTCACTGTCACTGTGTTTGTCACTGGTCACTGTCACATGGTACTTCATCACAATTCATCACTCCACGCCAGAAATCGGTCAAAATAGTGCGTTTTACTCGGGGAACTTGTCCCAAAAAAGGCTAAGACGCTTACTTCGGTCGGGAAGGTATAGTGCGGTTCAAGATATACCGTTGACCGAATCGCTGCAATAAACTGTTAACAACCCCTGTCGTAACAAAACCCGGAAAAGTTGCAAAGAACCTAAACAGGGCAGGGCCTAATAAAATAACAGGTAAAAGGTAAAGTTAATTTTATATCTGGTTAAGTAGTTTCAAAATATTTTAGTTTAGCATTCTTTTCTTAAACAGTGCAGTTTTATAATTTCGATGGTATTATTATTATTCCAAATGTGCTAAAAATGTGGCGTTCTTGGCAAGATAATGATCATTGTGCCTCCGGTAGTGCTAATTTAAAAAGAAAACATTTATCGTCCGATGCTAAGCAAATTGTTAAAAATGTATATGTTTCTTTATTGAATAGGGGGCTTAATGTAAATGCAGCCGCAGCAGAAATGTCTTCATTAACGAAAATTCTGTTGTCTACAGTTAAAGATATTATGACGAAGCCAGTTAAAACCAAAAAAATTCGTAATGATTCTGGTAAAAGCAAATGTCTTGACCAAAGCGACAAAGACTTAATTCGAAGCAAAATGTATCTATGTATGAAGAGCAAACTGTGCCTGCATTGCATTTATTACAACAGCGACTAACGAAATTTGAAACCAACATTCTTTGCAGCAAAACTAACCTCCGGAGAATATTATCTCTAATGGGTTTTGCATATCCGCCCATTAATAAAAGACAAATAGTAATAGAATCACAAAGATTGTGACGATAGTGGTTTTGTTTGACTACTTAAACTCTATAAAAAAATACAGATTAGAAAATCGTCCCATTATCTATCTTGATGGTTCGAAACATGGTTCGAAACACTTGAGACGCCAGCAAAAGGATGGGTAGATACATCAAGAAAATGCCAAACCAAAGCACCAGCAAACAAAGGAAAAATAATTATAATTTTACATGCTGGATCCGAGGATGGATGGGTTCCAAATTGTTTACGGTTGTCCTCCAAAAATATTAAACATTCATCTTTGGACTTATGAAGATTGGTCTATAAATATATTAGCATTCAGAAAAGAATAGTCAATAATCAACATTCAACACCCTGTAACATACAACAACTAGCACCAGAAGAATCCTATAAATATTTAGGTATACCTCAAAAAGAGAAATTTAACATTCAATACACATATATAATGAACTAGAAAAGCGAAAACATCAAAATTCAGTATATGCAAATAGCCAAAAGAAATTTTATAGAGAACTGGAAGCAGAAGATAATAGCAAGTCAGAACTTAAGAATATGGATGTGTTTTTATTTGCGGAATATTGGATATCGGTTTGGAAAAAAATCAGACGGCTACGAAAAATTGGCTCCTTGGTTAAAACCATTCAAGAGCAGACAAATGCTCTCCCAGATATGGAGTGTAACGATTTCACAGCGACTGACATTTGCACTGCTATCAGCAAGACTCACAACTTGAAGGCCCCTGGACCAGATGAACTGCATAACTTCTGGATTAAAAACTTTACAGCGACCTATCCCGTACTTGCAAATGCATTTAAAGAGGCTTTAATAAATCCAGACACTTTCCCCGACTTTTTAATGGAAGGCAATACATACCTACTGTTCAAAAAAGGGGACGTTAGGCAATAACTCTGTATTTATTGGGTTGCCTAATACATGTCTGTCAGTATTATATAAACTATACACAGCCCTTCTCAATGAAAAAAATCTACGAATATTGTGATAAAAACAATATTTTTGATTAAGAACAGAAATGATGTATAAGAGCAAGTACGTGCTGCAAGGAACAGTTAACCATCGATGCTGTAGTTCTTGAGCAAGTGCGAAAAAGAAAACGCAACTTAAATATCTGCTACATAAACGACAATAAAGCATTCGATAGTGTCCCTCACGATTGGTTGGTTGAGGTTCTAAATTTCTATAAAATTAGTCCCCAGATTATTAATGCTTTAAAGTGCTTGATGGGGAAGTGGAAAACGAATATTTTTTTCGATCAACAATGCGTTGGTACTACAAATATCGAGAAAGGAATTTTTCATTGAGATTCCCTTTCTCCAATTTGGTTTTGTCTAGCCTTGAACCCTTTGTCCACACTACTAAACAACAGCAATATTGGATATAAACTTAACATGAGGAATCCAAAAAAGCTCTCTCATCTACTATGTATGGATGACCTTAAATTATATGGAGATAGTAGAGAAAAACTTAGCTCCTTGATAAAAACGGTCGAAACATTTAGTAGGATAACAGAATATCATTCGGACTGGACAAATGTTCTAGAATTAGTATACAGAAGGGAAAGGTTCAGAGTCAACATTCAACATTCTGTAACATACAACAACTGGCACCAGAAGAATCCTACATAATCCTTTACGAATACCCCAAAAGCATAAACTTGATCATAACCAGTTCAAGAAGGACATTTCCACTCTATACCAAAAGAGACTTACAAAACTTTTAGACACCAAACTAAACAGCTCATTAGAGCGATCAACGGTTGGGCAGTGCCAACTTTGACATATTTTTTTGGCACTGTTAAATGGTCAGAAGCTGACCCTGATGATCTTGATAGGTTGACACGCCAAACATTAACAAACTCATCTACGAAGAGCCTATACATCCCAAGAAAGTTGGGAGATCTTGTGAACGTAAAAAATCTCTGTCTCAATCAAGAAAATAGGATGAGAAAACATTTCATTTATTCGAACAGGATGTCCCCACCTATCCATTCGCCGTTACAATTGCGAAATTGATCAATTTGAACTACGAATTGCTGCCGCATCTACCATACATGGCCCCCTCCGACTTTTCCTTTCTTTTTATTTTCAAACATGGATAGAAGGAATGGATAGATAAAGAGATCGTCGCCGAAATAGAGGACTATTTTACAAATCGAGTTCTACAAGTCGGGCATTTTTAGAAGCCATAAAATGTTAGGTGAAGTGTATCAAGCTAAGACAAAACTACATTGAAAAATAACTCGATTTTCGGTCAAAGAAACAGTTTATTGTTTAAAAATTTCAAATTTCAAAATTTCATTCAAAAATAAAAGGGTGAAAATAAAATATTGTGGTTGCAACATAATTTTAACATCGACATAAAAACTTGTCAGTTGCCGATCCCCGAATATTCAAATTTTGAAAGCATTGTCTTGTATCTTGACTGTTGACATGGAAAGTCTTTAGAAGGAAACTTATTTTCAACATGTTTTGTTTCTTCTTGGGATACGTTACTTCATTCTAATATTTTTATTTTTTGATAATTAATTCTTAGTCAAATACTTTCATTATATTTTTGTTGTTTCTATATAAGACATTTGGTTTCCTATGCAGAAGTGTATCAAAATTTACTGTTTAACAAACATTGCAGAGCTGACAATTACATAAGGTATTAAGAATCAATTACAAATCAAGGCCTTAATGTATATATATATATATATATATATATATATATATATATATATATATATATATATATATATATATGGGTTGGAAAAAGCAGCCAATAAGGGTAGATGTCAAAAAATGGGAACTGCATTGAGACTTACATAAAATATTTACAACAAAAAATGCATATCTAAAAACACAAAACTGAGACATTACAACACAGTTATTAAGCCAAAATGTCTATATGGAGCAGAAACGCTCATTTTGAATAGAAAGAGAGACATCGAGGAGATTGAAAAGAAGGAAAGAAAAATCATAAGAAAAATCTTAGGCCCCAAACAAATAAATAGCACAACATACCGACTTCGAGAAAACCAAGAAATCATACAGATATGCGTAGCGATATGAGAAAAAGAAGACTTAAGTTGTACGGACTCATAAAACGGATGAATCCGAGTAGGAAAACTAGACAAATAGTCGAATTTTATGAAAGTAAGAGTAAAGCTAAAGTAAAAATAATTAAATGGATTGCTGCAATTAAAAAGGACCTAAGATCAGCAAATATTACATAAAGTGAAATTCAGGATATAGGCTGTTTCAGATACAATGTTAACGTTTGGGAGGTTGGCCAGAGAGAAAAATGTAGGAAGACTGGAACAACTTGGTCTGACGAAAGGAAAAAAGCTAATAGCGAAAGAATGAAATCAGTATGGGCGCAAAGGAAGGCTAACAACAACAAACGCCTCTAACCGTACTTCGCGTGGTCCACCAGGGACCATACGTAATTAATAATGAAATATATTAACAATACCCACGGAAGAACAAATGAAGAATGAAATCAATCGATGAAAAACGGCAAGGCTTCAGAAAAGCTGGTGGTCAAACTTTACATAAAATACGGACAAAATTATACTCAAAATGCCTCAAATAACAAAAAATACTTGACGTGGAAAAATGCAGAAGTGAGTCTTGTAAATGAAAAAGGAGCACTTGAAGATTTAGCAAACTACCGTTCAATAAGCCTCCTATCGCTAATGAATAAAGAATTCACCAAGATAATATCTATAGCTTATTTATCGAAGAAAGGAACTAAATCCAAACATATTCACGCATATTACACGTGATCGTTACAGGACTGCATTAAGAACTGTCCTCTTTTTGGGCGGTTATAGCTAATATCGACAACTTCATCAGCTTTGTTCGTATCAAATATTTTATGGAAATAAAATATAATTATTAATAACTTGAATGCAATTCAATAAATGTTCTCAATATATGTTACTGCCGCCAACCCTATGTTTCTGTCGACCGGCAACCCAATTGGTGGTTTATATCGGCCCGACCGATTCCCGTCAATAGCAGGGGCGCTCAGTGTTTCTGGCTAAAATATCAAGTGGTGATCACGCGTTGGCCATTGTTTATGTCGACTGTCTTTCTTCCGTGAATAGACTTTAAAAGAATATTAAGAAAACTGAATGACGCATAACAAAGAGACCAAGCAAGATTCAGAAGTGTATTCAGTTCAATGAAGCACATCCAGGTGGTGCAGCAAGCCATAGAAAGATACAACAAATATATACCATGCCAACTGTGTTTGGTTTTTATCAACTATGAAAAAGCATTTAACTCATGTCAAAGCAAGTCATAATGAATGCATTGCTTAATCAGGGGGTAGACAAAGTGAATCTATAGGATCGATATATGATAAAGCTACAGCGACAGATCACCTTGGTAATCTTGAAGTTGCAATTAATGTGTACGGCAGGGGGAGGCAATTTCGCCTATTCTTCTCTCGGCCAGCCTTGAAAAAGTATTCCGTAATTTAGATTTAGATTGGAAACAGGATGGTATAAAGGTCAATGGTGCATATTTAAGCCATCTTGGATCCGTAAATGATATTGTTTTCCTTTCACAAGACCCAGAGGAGTTGCAAAGATGCATATAAAAGATGCAAAGGGTTGGCGAACCATTTGGCTTAAAAATAAAGAAAATAAAAGATTCAGGTTACGTTCAATATATTTGTTGAGGACAGAAGAATTTCTGTTTTAGTAAGGAAGTTGGAGATTGTGGACCACTTTATCTATCTTGGGCAGAGGATTTCGATGGAGGGCGATACCGTTTGAGGGGGATACCACTTTACCTGAAAAGAAAAGTCTTCGATCAGTGCGTCGGGTCCATTATGACATACGGAAGTGAAACCTGGGCAGTCAGACTGTAATCAGTTCAAAAGTAGTAGCACACAGGGGAATGGAAAGATGTATGTTTGGCATTACAATACTGGACAGGAAGCCCTGCCCATGGATCAAGGGACAAACGAAAGTATGTGACATCAATGGAAGAGTAAAGGAATTGAAAAGTGGGAGGCGACGGGACGACAAGTGGACCAGGGCAATCTTCAAGTGGATGACTTTTAATCACAAATGTCCACGAAGAAGACCGAAAGTACGATGAACTGATCATATTAAACATATCGGACCAGAATGGCAGAGGAAAACTGAGAACCGCGAGAGTTGGAAGCATGCTGAAGATGTCTTCATCCTGCAATGAATTGTCATGGACTGATGATGAGCATAATGGAAAGGGGAAAAATTAATAATAATTTCCAAGGTTGGAAAAGCCTTTCGATCAAGCTTCTTCGTATAGGCATATAAGTGTCCTGTCATTGCTGTCAAAAATGTTTGAAAAATTACTAATAAAACGTATGAAACCGATACTCCAAGAAAATGAGCTCAAGCCAGACTACCAATATGGCGTTAGACAACAAGACCAGCTGTAGAATAAGTTCATGTATTTAACGCTTTTTGTGGAAGTTTGTTCCCCTATTCATTGAAATCATCTGCCCAATACATATAAAGTGATCCACTGCTCCAAATTTTGTCCTAAAATAGAAATTCGTAAAATAGAAAAGGTTTTTTTTCTCTTTTTTCCCTTTTTTCCTTTTCTAATTGTGAACTCTGGGGAGTAGGCAGATTGAGGCCTCGGGGTATATCAATTAGATTCTATTGAAAATAGCTTCAAAGTGGAAGCCGAAGCGTCGAGATTTTATAAATCTAAAACGCAGTTCTACCCTAGCAATTCTAATATTACCGACCGCGGAAGCCTTTCCGAACATGCCAACGAATAATCCAATTGTCAAAACCTTTTTAGCGCATTTTCCGGAATCGACCTCAGTTCTTGCTGCGAATTCTCTTTTATGTCTTCTGTCGACTGAAGTAGTAATTTGAGTTTTGGAAAGAGAAAAAAGTCGGCCAGAGCCATATCAAGTGAATACGGTGGTTGTTCGATGGTATTTGTTGATTTTTTAGCCAGAAATTTGTTCACAATGATAGCCTTGTGAGACGGTGCGTTGTCGGCTTTTTTCGACGAATTTTCTCCCTCAAACGCCGCATAATGCTCAGATAATATTCTTTATTTACCATCTGACCTTCTGGCAAGAATTCCGAGTGCACAACACCGCGAAAACAGTCAACATCACCTTAACTTTTGATCTACTCAAATTCGTATACCCATATCTCATCACCAGTTACAATGCGTTGTATGAATGTGAAGTCGGAATTGACTCATTCTAACATGTCCTCAGCGACCTTTACGTGATTAAGTCTCTAAAGAAATTTCAGGTCTTTTGGCACTAGCCGAGCAACAATGCGTTTCATGCCCAAATAATCGCCTAAAATGGTACGAATTGATTCGTGAGAAAGATCAGTGGCATATTAAATTACGATTTTCAGTCACAATTTCCTTCACTTTAGTGATGTTGAGTTCAGTTGAAGACTGATGCCCGACCAGAGCGAGGCTAATCTTCCACCACCTCTCGATCACTTTTGAATGCACGCTCGATCACTTTTGAATGTGTGTAAGCCTTGTGCTACATTTTCAGCGACTCCGCACACGAAATTCCATTTGCAATGCAAAATTTAAGACAAATTCTTTGTTCGATGTTTTTATTCATTGTAAAAATTATAAACCACTCTTGATATTTGTATATAGTTATAAAGCTTGCTAATTTAGTGTTAATTATAGAATTGTCATGTATAAACTGTATTATATATTAGATATATAAATTCAATTAATTTTTAAAATATGAAAAGAGGAAAAAAATCCTCACCTTTATTTCCATTCCGGAAAAATACAAAGTGTAATTCTACTTGAAAAGTGCGAAAATAAAATTTAATGGTTGCAAACATAACTTTAACATCGACGTAACGCCTGCACGAACGCTCAAAGAGAAAATTAAATTTTAATACAAATTCGACCGAATGTATATTTAAGTTTTGTTTACTCGTACCCATATTTAAAACCTGAATTATTTTCTACATTCTAAGGTTCGTCGTTTTGTATGCTCATCTACTCATTTTGTTCATTTATTTAAGTAAACATTTTTAAAAATTTACGTGTTTCTGACGGTAACGAATATTAGAAATTGAGTTTCTTTTTTCACTGGGAAATAGTATTTTATGAAAAGTGTTGCCTCAAGTAATTATATGCTTTTTCATCGTAGAAAACAGTTTTTAATCGTTCAACTAAAAGCGTGTTTTTTAAATGAATAAACTATGTATGTTTCGCACTGTAAATTAAATTAAAAAAGAAAGATATTAAAGTAAACAAGAGGGATTTAATAACACTGAATGATAGTTAGTAAAAATCGATATGGAATTCACATTACAGTAAGCATATTTTGATTAAAATTACATGAACTATAGGATGGTTCTTTTAGCGAGTCCGAACTTTAAATTTTAATTTAATTTATTTTTTTTGTGAAATAACATTCAAGGCATTAATGTTTCATAACAATTTCAGACAAATGTCGGCTACTTCTGATAAAGCCTATTCTGCCAATCCAATTTCCGATCACATTTTGAAGAAATTGGGGTCTTATGTTCGCAATGCTCAAGTTATGTTGGTTTCCAAGATGTCAATATTTGCCGCTACGAGGGTTGATCACATAAGGACCCGTATTTGATAACAGATGGCGTTGACGAGTGACGTTACCATCGTGACGTTACCATCAGACTGTTAACCGACCTCAGGCTGAATTTCAGATAAATTCATAAGTTAGTTTTTTTTTCAATAAAATTTTCTCAATAAAATGGAAAAAGAGCAATATTGATCCGTAATTCGTTTTTTTATTTTTGGATGGAGAAACATTCAAAGAAATAAAAGTTAGATGCTGTGTATGGGGACCCTATCCATCTATGACAACCGTGAGATATTGGTTTAACGAGTTTAAGCGTGGTCGTACAACTGTTTTCGATGAAGAACGGCCTTGACGCCCGTCAGACGTGGTTACCGAGGAAATCGTCGAAAAGGTCCATGACATGATTTTCGCTGATCGCCGAACGAAAGTGCGCGAAATAGCTAATGTAGGTGTCTCGTACGGAACGGCAATCAAGATTTTAAATGATAAGATAGATGTGAGGAAAGTGTCGGCCTAATAGGTGCCGCG
The DNA here is from genome assembly GCA_031761425.1 of Cosmopolites sordidus. Classification (NCBI taxonomy): domain Eukaryota; kingdom Metazoa; phylum Arthropoda; class Insecta; order Coleoptera; family Curculionidae; genus Cosmopolites; species Cosmopolites sordidus. The sequence continues at coordinate 38,124 of JARFXV010000618.1, forward strand.
ATTGCTCACGGTGGACAACAAGCAAGTACAACTAATAATGTCAAAGCAGTGTTTGGACCGCTTTAAGCGAATTCCGCAGGACTGTGTACGTCGAGTCGTCACCGTTGATGAAACCTGGATACATTATTATACGCCAGAGATCAAGAGGCACTCAAAACAATGAATTTTTCCCGGGTGAATCTGCTCCGAAGAAGCAGCAAGCAAAAACGGTTCCATCAGCCGAAAAGGTTATGGCCACGATTTTTTTTGAGATTCCAAAGAGACAATTCTCATGGATGTCTCAGGGCAGTATTACAGTAAGTTGTTGGAGAGATTCGATAAAAAATTGAAGGAGACACAGCCCCATTTGGCTAAGAAAAACTGCTCTTCCATCACGATAACGCACCGGCACATTCATCTTTAATTATCGCGGCCAAATTGCACGAACTGCACTACGAATTACTTCCGCACCCACCTTACTCACCCGACCTGGCAGCCAGCAACTTTTGCCTGTTTTCTAACTTGAAAACATGACTCGTAGGAAAAAAATCAGCTTAAATGAAGAGGTTATCGCCGAGACAGAAGCGTATTTTGGACGGTTTTGTAAAATCGTATTTTTTAAACGGCTTAAAAAAGTTGGAGAAACGCTTGGAAAAGGAGACTACGTTGAAAAATAAAAATAAATTTGTGAAAAAAAGTGTCTTTATTGCTAACAAGGGGACTTATTGATCAACCCTCGATAAAAGCATAAAATGACATGACCTTGATAGCCAATTAACTAGTCTGTTCCCACTATGATATACAACCAATCAAATTACTTTTGTTATACACTTCATATGTTCCTGCTTGCCTCACCGAACGTTGACATGTGATTTCATAACAATCCTTACCCTATACCATCCATTCTAATTATCCGATCTACTTTCCTTTGATTATTTTCTATTCATCAAACTTAAAATATATACTAAAAACAGGACTTGTTACAAGAACATTCGAACAGAAGAATCACATATTTCGAACAGCCATGCTATTGAAGAAATTACACACAAAAATAAGCACTGTCTGTATTTTTTCCTGTATAATGTAATACTGTATTTTTTAATCTAATCATTGTTACGAGTGCAGGTAAATTTTTTTTTTCACCAACTTGTTTCGTGACTAAATCGATTGTTCTCTATTCGATTTTCTCTATGTTCAACCTAGGGATGAATTAAAAGTGTTTTTCCCTTATAAATGGTTACGTTGAGTGGGGGAAATTCCTTTGAGTGGGGGAAAAATGTTACTATCCCCACTACAGACCCCCCACAGGAATAGTCCCCCATTCAGGAGCACACATGGCATACCCATGTGCTATATCCATGGCATATCCATGTGCATACCGCTAAAGTGCTTCTCTTGATGGTTAAAAGTGGTGATTTTGATATAAAAGACAATGAACGTACAGGACAGCCGAAAAAGTTTGAAGATTCAGATTTGCACGCATTATTGGATGAAGACTCAACTCATACATTGAAACAATTGGCAGAAGGGTTGAATGTTGCCCAATCCACCATTTCCGAATGCCTACACGCATTGGGAAAGATTAAAGAAGAAAAATTACTTCTATATGAATTGAAGGAAAGGGGAAAAACCACTTGTGAAATTTTGCTTGCCAGACAGAAACGATAGGGTTTTTGCATCAAGTTGTGACAGATGATGAAAAGTAGATCCATTTTAACAACCCAAAACGCAAAAAATAAAGGGTAGACCCAGACCAGTCTTCAACATCACAGCCAGTAGGCAATATACATGGAAAGAAGGCGTCGGTGTGTATTTCCAACTGCTGAAATCTAGTGAAATGATTACTGGCGATCAATACTGGCAAGAATTGATAAAATTAAACCAAGTATTGAAGGCAAAACGACCAAACTATGACCAAAGACACAATAAAGTTATTTTTAAAGATGACATTGCTCGGCTCCATGTTCCATTAAAAAAACCATTTAAACAACTTTAAATGGGACGTCCTACCCCACCCGCCATATTCACCGGACCTTAGACCCTTCGGAATACCACTTATTTCGATCGGTGCAAGGACTTTCAGAATAACCGTTGATTCTTACGAAGAAGTGAAAATTTGGCCTCAAAAAATCAAAAGTTCTTTTGGCGCGAAATCCATTCTTTGACTGAAAAATGAGAAAAGGTAATAGCTAACAATGGCCAATATTTTGATTACTAGGGTACTTTATTTTGTTATGGAAATAAACACTCAAATGTTGCGAAAAATCCGATATTATTAATCGAAACTTTTATACTGGACATATGTTTAAGGATTATTACGATAACACATGTATTTAATCGTTCTAAGACAAAATGATTAATGTTCAGTTAATGTTCAAATATCTGTTGGTTGCTTAGTGGAATTTTAAGGATGTAAGCCTTAAGACGATGAGTAACTTTGAGCTCTATTCCCATAATGAAATCGTGTAGAGGAATCTCTCTCTTGAACAAATTAACCAATCTTATTGGAAACTGTATCGAACATAACCAGCTTTAGTCAACATAGAGTATATTGTTGTAAGAGAAAAACAAACAAACCGCCAAAAACTGCGAACTTTAAAACTGTGAACTCTTAAATATTTCTGCAGCATCCAATACAAAGCCTAAGTTTTACATCATCCAACTTTTTTCCATTCATTGTCACACTTCTTATCTAGCCAGGGCTCCTTTGTATGCTTGGTATGGTGCTACAGTCTGTTAATGAGCCTTAATCTTCACTAACCTTCGCCTGCATCCGGATTGATCTCCAGCAGCTCCTTCTTGCAATTTTTGATGGCCAGTATTTCTTTAGCATCCTTTCTTGCATTATCCTTCAACCGTATTGTAATTGTCTACCTCTCTTTCTGTTACCACCTATTTGTTCCTCCATGATTCACCTTGATATTAATTTTTGTATTATCACCACTCGTTCTGCCCAAGTCGCTGAACCCTTGCATAATTTACAATATCTACATCTTGGTATAATTACTTCAGTTCAAAGCTATACAGAATTCTTCAATTTCCATTACCATTCACAACACCAAAAAAACTTCTCAGTACTCTTTGAAATACTGCAAGCATCTTTTTTGTTTTCTTTGTGAGGGTCCACATCTCCCATCAATAACTGACAGAATGAATCATTGATAAATCTTATCTTCATAACTTCAATGTTGTCATCGCAAATTATCAATTCTATTTTCTTCTTGGATTAATTCTCTTTTCCATCAAATTATTTAATAGTCATTAGCTTTGTTTTGTCTAGATTTATTTCTATATCGTGTTTTTTTTTTGTTTTTACCTTTATTTTACCTTTATTTGATCATATGTTTCTCTTAATGATGTTTTTGATCGTATTAATATGTCTAGATTATCTGAATATCCAACTAACTCTTTTCCTTTAAATAAGATTAAACCTCTGAATAGTGAAGTATAATCTTAATATTATATATATTATATATTATTATTTTCGTCTGTCGGATCCATTTATACCTTTCCCAGATCAGTTCTGACTTGTGTGATCCATGGTACTGTTGACTTAACCCCTTGTACGTATGTAAGGATTTTGTTAGTGAGTCTTGTCGGCAGGAGTCTACTGATATGTTTATAGAATTTTAACCTTCTTTTCCTTATGTCCGCCGCTACGTTGGGCATTCTCTCTGTGGTCTTCCGGGAAAATAGTCCGTATCCTTCTTCTGTTAGTTTTGGGCCGAGAATTTTACTCATAATTTTGCGTTCTACTTTTAGTATGTTTTCTATGACGCTTTTTGCGTATATATATATATATATATATATATATATATATATATATATATATATATATATATATATATATATCATCATCATCATCATCATCATTAGCCCGCATCGATCCACTGCAGGATGAAGGCCTCTTCAGCATGCTTCCAACCTTCACGGTCCTGGGCTTTCCTCTGCCACTCGGGTCCAATATACTTAACGATGTCATCAGTCCATCGTGCTTTCGGTCTTCTTCGCGGACGTTTGCGATCAAGCGGTATCCACTCCAGGATTGCCTTGGTCCATCTGTCGTCCCATCGCCTCGCTATATGGCCTGCCCATCTCCATTTCAACTGTTTTACTCTTCCAATGATGTCACAGACTTTTGTTTGTTCCCTGATCCATGCGCAGGACTTTCTGTCTCGTGTTGTAATGCCAAGCATACATCTTTCCATTCCCCTCTGTGCCACCCGAAGTTTTTGAATTGATTGCGATGTGAGTGTCCAGGTTTCACTTCCGTATGTCATAACGGGTAGAACGCACTGATCGAATACTTTTCTTTTCAGGCAAAGTGGGAGTCTGCTCTTAAACACTATGTTGAGCCTACCAAATGCCTGCCAGCCACATTTAACACGCCGTTCCACCTCCCGGGCGGTATTCCCTTCCATGGAAATCCTCTGCCCAAGATATACAAAGCTGTCCACAATCTCTAAATCCCTTCCTAAAACTGAAATTCTTCTGTCCTGAGCGAAGTTATTGAACATAACCTGACTCTTTTTCAGGTTTATTTTCAAGCCAAATGGTTCGCCAGCCCTTTGCAGTTCTTGTATGCGTCTTTGCAGCTCCTCTGGGTCTTGTGAAATGAGAATAATATCATCTGCAAATCTAAGATGGTTTAAGTTTACCCCATTGATCTTTACCCCATCCTGTTCTCAATCCAGTTTACGGAATACTTCTTCAAGTCCAGCCGAGAAAAGAATAGGCGATATTGCGTCACCCTGCCGTACACCTCGTTCTATATTAATTCCCACTTCAAGATCATCAAGGTGAATTGTGGCTGTAGCTCCATCATATATCGATTCTAATAGGTTTTCATAGGCTCTCTCTACACCTTGGCTAAGCAGTGCATCCATTATCGCATGCTTTGAGATGGAATCAAATGCTTTTTCGTAGTCGATAAAAGCCAAGCACAGTGGCATGGTGTATTCGTTGTGCCTTTCTATGACCTGCTGTACAACCTGGATGTGATCCATTGTACTGAATCCACTTCTGAATTCAGTCATTCAGTTTTTTTAATATTCTTTTAGAAATTATCTTAGTGAAAACTTTGTACATCACTGATAGGAGGCTTATTGGACGGTAGTTCTTTAAATCTTCCTGTGCTCCTTTTTTATGTAAAAGGATCACTTCTGCATTTTTCCATAAGTCAGGTACTTTTTGTTCTTTGAGGCATTTTGAGTATAATTTTGCCAGTGTTTTATGTAACGCCCGACCACCAGCTTTTAGCATTTCGACAGTTACACTATCCTTTCCTGGAGCCTTGCCGTTCTTCATCAATTTTATAGCATTTGTTACTTCCTCCACTAGGATATCTGGTATTATATATTGTTCTTCCGTGGGTATTGCTGTCCCTGACTGGCTCTGATCTTCATATAACTGGGAATAAAACCTTCTGACAATCTCTAACATTTGGGTACGCGTCCTGCACACTGTGCCATCCTCACGCTTTAAAGCATATATTTGCGTTCTTTTGTTTCTCAGCTTCTGTTTAGCTTTGTTAATTCCTTTGTTTTCTTCCAGGGTTTTTTGCACCAGCTGCATATTGAATCGGCGCGTGTCCTCTCTGATACGTTTTCTTATAGTTTTGCAGAGCTCAGTGTACTCGACCCTGCCAAAAGGACTAACTGCATTTCTCATTGCTCGCCGTTTCTTCATTAAATCAATGGTCTCACTGGAGATTTTTGTTTGTTTGAGACATTTTTCCTCTGGTGCTATTGAGGCAGCCGTTTGAAGTACATTGTTGGCGATTTCTTCATATTGAACTGATATTTCCACCTCCTCTTTCTCTCCATATATATATATATATATATATATATATATATATATATATATATATATATATATATATATATATATTCATGGATTGCAGAATATGTTTCTAAATCATTCCGGGTGTCGATCCCTTGATTCTGTGAAGAGTCACGACGTTTCGCCAAAATCTCATTTGACATTTTCATGTATGGTCCACTTCGACTGAAGAGTCCAACTATTGTTGTTGAACTCTTTAGTCGACAGCGCGGACACTTGAAAATGCCAAATGAGATTTTGGCGAAACATCGTGACTCTTCATAGAATCAACGGATCAACACCCGGAATTAGATATCTATATATATATATATATATATATATATATATATATATATATATATATATATATATATATATATATATATATATATATATAAGAAAAAAACACAAATACACATTTACAACATTTAAAATATTATTTACCAACTCAATTTTCATTTATGCTTTAATTTATATAAAATTAAAAAAATATATCTATTCTATTGTATTCTGTTACAATAACTAATGCTTATAATGTTGTTTACATAGTATTGATAAAGCTTGATACAGACCGAAAACAAATAATCTAAAATAAATGAAAATGTCATAATAGTAATATTATTATATCAGCTCGGACAATAGCAATAATTTAAAAAAAGCAATTAATAATCATATAATTAATTATCATATTAATGGGATCATACTTGATGATCTTTTAATGTCAAAAGTTTTGTTATTTATGTTAAATTTTAATAACTTTCATTAGTTACAGAGAGAATCCTAAAAAACTATTGACTATTTAACAAACATCATCCCGCTAAAAGTAGTAAAACCAAAATATAGCCACTTAGTAGGTTAAATGTTCGGCTGTATCAGATCCGATGCCAGTTAAGCCCAAATTTGGACGCGCTCCAAACCTGTTATCTGCAACATTATTATTTTCCTAACTAAATAGAAACACTGTTTGAAATTTCAATCGCGTTTTCTTCAGCGACTGAGTTTAGCTTATCATTTTAGAGCTTGTTTCAGGTCATCCATTATCCGAACACTAGCTGCTGTTTGGAAAATGGATAGCGCACTGTTATAAATCAGAATCAGCGTTTCGAAATTCTCCTCCACACGTATTAACACATGTTTATAATAATTATGCTGCATTATTAGACTGTTAAGAAATTTATTGCGGTTTTTAAGCATTAAATTGAAATGCACATATCTCGGCTCAAACAAAACTTTGTTAATCATAATAATTATCATCATTACGATTAATACACTGGTTGCGTAAAATTCCGGAATCCTGGAGGCGACGAAGTGGTTGAAGGTTTTTTATATATCTTTCTTTTTTTGGGTTTTTTGCCACGATCTAAAACTCAAAAAATGTCAAAAATATCTGTTATTGTATAAATAAAGATTCACTGGGTAAAACACAAAAAATTAAACTAAGACAAATTTCTCAGTGATTCTTTTCTGTAATAAATTTACCTAACGAAGAAAATTTAAAAAAATATAAAAATGTTCTAAAATAAATACAAATGTTAACGTTTCGGGAGGTCTTCTCGTCCTGTTTTCAAAACGAATCTAAAAAAATAAATTATATTATTTTCTATATATAATGCAAAGATAGGAAGTAAATATATTTTTTGTGTATGTCAATGATACTTATATTGACAATAATAGTTTATAATGACAGTGACATACTACCAAAAAATATATAGGTGAGGTTTACTGTGTGATTATTGTGTATTGAAATACTTAAACGTTTTTAATTGTATTCTTTAGAATCGGAAACCGTATTGAATTTAAATATACCGAAGACATAGCAATACAGTTATTTGTATTTAAATTAAGTTTAACGCTTTCTTTTAATCTTCTGTATTTTGTTAGCGATTCTCTTAAAAATGTTCTTTTATTCTAATATCTAAAGGTCTAGATCTCTCACCTATATAAAATTTGCCACATTCCCAGGGAATGAGGGAGAGGGAGAGGGAGAGGGAGAGGGAGAGGGAGAGGGAGAGGGAGAGGGAGAGGGAGAGGGAGAGGGAGAGGGAGAGGGAGAGGGAGAGGGAGAGGGAGAGGGAGAGGGAGAGGGAGAGGGAGAGGGAGAGGGAGAGGGAGAGGGAGAGGGAGAGGGAGAGGGAGAGGGAGAGGGAGAGGGAGAGGGAGAGGGAGAGGGAGAGGGAGAGGGAGAGGGAGAGGGAGAGGGAGAGGGAGAGGGAGAGGGAGAGGGAGAGGGAGAGGGAGAGGGAGAGGGAGAGGGAGAGGGAGAGGGAGAGGGAGAGGGAGAGGGAGAGGGAGAGGGAGAGGGAGAGGGAGAGGGAGAGGGAGAGGGAGAGGGAGAGGGAGAGGGAGAGGGAGAGGGAGAGGGAGAGGGAGAGGGAGAGGGAGAGGGAGAGGGAGAGGGAGAGGGAGAGGGAGAGGGAGAGGGAGAGGGAGAGGGAGAGGGAGAGGGAGAGGGAGAGGGAGGAATAACAGTTCACATGGACATTAATGTGATAAAATGGTTAATATTTGATCTTTGGAATGTATATAGTTATTTCTTCAAGGTTTCCACTTCTATCAAACCGCATTTGACCCTCAATTCCGTCAGCAGTGTGCTTTATCTCATAATGGCTTTTTAATTTTATATTTTTTCATTTCAGCAACCTTTTTCAATCCAGCAACCAAAATAAATACAAGTTTATCCACTTTTTTTGAAAAACGCCTAACTCATTAGCGATTTTGCCTTTTCGATTAATACCGTCGAAGTAATACTGTTGCCAAAGCTACAAGACTGCAAACGACGTCTACCGCTGTTTATACTCCTACGGAGTATAGAATCTTCACCTTCACCTTCTCACATTTACCTTCACCTTCTAGAATCTTCTCAAATAATCCACGAAGTATCCAGCCGAAGAGTGTTGTTTTGGAACGACCACTCGCTATTTGTTTGGAGCACCGTGACAATAACAATAGTACGGAAGCCGTTATTGGTTATTACTGAATGCCCGCGTCACAGTAATTTAAATTTGTAACAACTACATGAGTATAAGCCAGTATTACACCACATCAACTTTTGTGAACAAAGTTAAAGACTTACGATTTAGACTACTTATTTAGACTCTTAGTCTTAGACTGTTCTTTTCAAGTTGTTTTTTCCGGTACTGGATAAGTTATTACGTAGTTAAAAATTAAAGGCGACAAGCGGCCCACGGGTTGAAGACCCCTGCCCTAGTACAAATTGGTCCTCCAGTTAAAATTAATATTCTCCAACTTAAATTATTACCCTCCTCATTTTAACTGGACTATATTTTGCAACAGTAGTCTATAAAATGTAATATTATTTGTTACATATTTTGATGAACGCATTCAATAGAAATGTCAAATTACCTTTCAGCAAGATTTTTCAAGGTAAAGCACTGTTTTGAATAACATCTTGAAATTAAATTTAAAAGAGGGTGTATGATCCCACATTTCAATTTCTTTACAGTCAAATTAAAATTCACACATATCTCTTTTAATATTCCAAATATTCTTTGACATCAAAGATGCTTTCTATGCCGTATTTCTATTTTCTCGTTTCAATATCTCCAAAACAACGTATTTTAATCTCGAAATAATTGGCGCGCCGAAAATGAGAGTGCGTGTTTGCCCTCGAGGTTCGGAAAAATTAAGTGAGTACGCGTGAAGCGTATCATCGTCACCATAGCCTTAGGCTCCTACCACCAGGACAGATTAAAAAGGGGTGTGCGGAACCACGTACGATGCACAGGGGCAGATCGATATGGCCTATCAAATCAATTATTTTTTTAAATTATTTTAAATTAGTAGTTATGAAATAAATACCTTGAAATGGGACAAATCAACACAAAAAAATGTGTGCTAGAGTTTTTTTGTTAAACAACTCTAAAAGTAGAAAATAGGAGTATAACCTGGTAAATGTTGCAAATGGTATTTTTGGCATCACTGCAAAAAGGACATAAAAATAACATCAGAAAAAAATCAAAAATATAGCGATAGCCAAAGAACATAACAGATTCAAACTTAAACTCAAAACAAATATGTCGGAATAGAAGTATATTTGTATACAACAATTTCAAGTGACAGAAACTTAAATATAAAAGTAGAACAACAAATACAGAAAGCACAGAGACTAGCAGGATGTCTAAGAAATACAATATTTCGCAACATATTTAGGTCAAGTTATAAATAACTTCCGTTTTTATTACATTAATTTGCTTATTAATTATATTTAGTTAAATTACATTTATTTTGCTTTCATTAAATAAGAAAATTATATTAATTTATTATGCATTCGTCACTCTTATGCATGATCTCCCATCTTCGTGGCGGTTTATCAATTCCTACCTTGTAAAATGTGGTTGGTTTCGGCTGGAAGAAATTTTCGACAGCCTGACTGACTTGCTCTTCAGAATTGAAGGCTTTTCCATTCGAAAAGTTTTGTAAGGAACAGAAAAGGTAGTAGTCTGTCGGAGCAAGGTGCGGGGAGTAAAGTGGGTGTGGTAAAACAGACCATACAAGCATGTTTTTGCAATTGACGAGTTCAGGATGCTTTTTGAGGAGTTTCTCTTTTACTCTTTGCAGCCCTAAACTACTATATCCACAGTACCAGATATGTAAATATGAAACTAGAAGTTTTACATAGAAATTCATGTTTATTGTATGAAAATTATTGCCCATCGTTAAAGTATTGCCCATCGCTAGATATATATTTTTCCCACTTGTCTGCAAATTGTGGATGCCACGCTAAAAAAACTGTTGCTCTTTTGAGACAAACTAGTCTTTTCGTATATTTTCATAAGAAGTGAAGCACTGCTCAGCAAATGCGTGTCCCATCGATACAAACAAGTCGTTTTTCACGCAAAGCTTGATTCAAATCCATCATTTGTTGTCGGTAGCGTTCATTATTAACTGTTTCATCGGATTTTAGCAGCTTGTAATAGATCACACCCTTCTGATCCCACCAAACACAGAGCATTGCCTTCCGTCTATAGCGCTTTGGCGTTGCAGTCGATACCCATGATCTTTTATGCTTAGGATTCTCAAAATATATCGTCAATCACAATTCGATGGAGAAATGATTTTCTTTTGTACCTAGAGAGCAATATTTCGCATTTTTGGTTTTTCGGTTTTCCTTCTGTCTTTCATTCAGTTCATGTGGAGCCCATTTTCCCATCTTCTAGATCTTTCTCATGGTTGTCAAACGTATAGACGCGATCTCGTGTCACATTTAATTGATCCGCGGATTTGTTGTTGCGTTTGAGCGTCATCCTTATCCAACAATGCTTGCTATTTGGTGCCTTCAAACTTTTTCGGTGGTCTTCCATGTTCTTCGCCTCTCACGTCAAAATCGTCATTTTTGAATTTTTTAAACCACTCAAAGCACTGTGGTTTACCAAGACCATGCTCATCGTAAGCTTCGACAAGCATTCAATGCGATTCTGCAGCAGTTTTCTTCAAATGGTAACAGAAAATCCATGCTCTTCACAAATCGTAGTTTTATACCACAGCATAGTTTGTAATAGCGTTGAATATGTCTAATTTTGTGCCTAAATTAGACATATTTAACACTATTACAAACTATGCTGTGATATAAAACTTGTATTATTGTGAGTTGAAAATCTTTGTATTTTTCCAGTATTCTTTTATGTTAGATGTCAACAAGGAAATGGCGCCAATAACGCGGTTTGACGGTAACTACATCGACAGTTAGTGCCATCTATGAGCAAATTCCGGTTTCATATGTACAAACCCGGTAATCGTTCAACAACTCGTGATGTGATTATACCTCGACAATCCCACCATACACTCAATAAACTATTTTTTCCATGGCTGTTTAGTTTCAGACCTGATAGGGGTGGTTGATTCTTATCAAGCCACTGTCTTTTGCGAACGATATTCTCATCCTGTCGATTTTTACCCGTGAGAGCAGGTTTGTAGTGATTAACATGCATCTTTATTCGGTTCACTGAGATTATGAGGTACCCATACTCCTAACTTGCTGACTTTCTCTAATTTCTCCAAGTGGCGGCAAATAGTTAATTGTGATGTACTCAAGCTTTCTGCTATGGCTCTTGTTGATTAACTTGGATTTTGCTCCAATATTGCCTTTAAAAGATTGTCATTAAGGTCAGAAGGACGTCCCGCCCTCGGTTCATCTTTTAAGGTCGTATCTCCAGAACAGCATTTTCCAAACCAATTTCTAACTACCCTATCAGTTATTAGTCATTCGCTATATACACTGCATATTTTTTTAGCTGTTGCCTTAGCACCATTGCTTTGTTTGTTTAAATTCCCATAGCATCATGTAACGAATATGCAGTTTTTCACTCTCCATTTTAAGGATTAGACCCAAAAGTTGGCAAAAGACTAACTAAACCCACTCTGATCTCTGCTTCATATGAATGGACACGAAAAGAAGAAAATAAATGAATAAGAATCTCAGAAATTAAAATATTAAATATTATCTTGGCAGTCGCACTAACTGGAAGTCACAAACATCAACATAAGAGAAATGAGAAGGAACCCCAATACAAAAAGAAGAAGAAAACAGCAATCAAAATATGCAGAGGAATGCCCTTCAAGCAGGAGACCCATCGGAAGACCTTCCAAAAGATAGGCACAATGATAATCTATAGAGTTATAGGCAAGACAAACGGGAAAATTTCGCCTAATTGATAGAGAAAGAACAAAAAATAAAGAATTAATCAAAACTACCCTATCCAAACTGTAAATTAATATTTAAATTAAATTTATTGAAACATATTTATTAGGTCCTGAGATTTGAATAATCTCAGCTTGTTTGTGTATCACCGTCTTTCCACGAGAAGGAAAGAGGAATGCACTTTAACTTTTATATTTTTTGAGATATGTTTTTAGACATATTTCTTTATAAGCGGTGTGAGGTCTTTTTATCACATTAAATACATACTCTGGCGCGTTTGCAGTTAAGCGAATAAGTTTTTGTGTCCACTTAAATTGCTGTTGTATTTCAATATTAACATTATTTTTTGTTTATTGTGCCTCATAACTAAATATATTCACATGAATTTTATAATGGCTTTGTTCATTATCAGTTTATTTTCTGATGAGATTTTTTCATCCAGAATTTTTTTATATAGTTCTAAACCTAATTGTTTCCTTTTTGCAAAGATATAGATGCATATTTAATTACTTTACTGTGGATCATCAATGGTTGTGGATAGCTGGATGGTTTTTTCTTCATGTTATATCGTATATCGATCAATTATTTCTTTTTAGCTTTAATTCGCCAATACATCATACATTACTGAACTATCTTTAAGCTTGTTGTGGGTTTTTTGAAGCTGTTATGTGAAGCAGAATGAGAGGACGGAATGTCGGTTTTATACTTATATACTGTAGTCAGTTTTGTCATGGGCATTTATGTCGTATATTTTAGGCAAAACATTATAAATATATTATAAAAGTGGCAGTAGTATTCATTGACATTTAACAGGGCTACGATAAGATAGACGCACAATTATCAAATACTGGAGTCGTTGCGCATGTGCATATAACATTAATATGAATTATAAGGAAGACATATTTCCATTTTATTTATGAAATTTATTCGTTTATTTATTTATTTATTTTATATAATTTTCTTTATAACATTCAATTTTACCTATGATAAAATGAACATGGCTATTAATATACAGGCTACATTATCTTGCTTAAAACATCAGCGGACAACAATTTATAAAGTAAGAGTTTTTTCCTCTAACTTGTCTTTTCTCTCACTTGTTAAGGGGTTGATGCAAAAGTTCCTCCTATTTTGGCACTGGATCGGATGGCATAGAGTCGTAAAAGTGTTACACTTCACGCGTTTAAAGTTTTAATGTTGTCTGATAAAAGGAATTTCAGCGATTACTTCAGCGAGTACGAAAACTAAACTGAAAAAAATTTATTTTGGCGAAAAGTCATGACTCTTCACAGAACGGATCGACCGGTCAACGGATCGACACCCGGACTGATATATATATATATATATATATATATATATATATATATATATATATATATATATATATATATATATAACATATACCGATGCATCAAACATGCATTAACCCATTGTGTCGCCATATCAATTATTTTACCTTTTCTCCAGGGTATTATGGGTTATCCAACAAAGCCCTAGCTTTTATTGTTGGATAATAGAATTATTGCAGCATCAGTACAACAAAAATTAGCATTAATATATATTTTTTTTTGTTTTCAAACTAAATTAAATAGAATAACTGTTACTAGGATTAAATCATAATAATCTTACTTGGCTACATCCGAATTAGATTTGATAAATCATCATTGGTAAAACCATAGTAGCTTTGGGTCACCTAGAAAATAATCTACATTGAAATAGTAAAACAAAATTAATAATGTAAAACTAATAGAGTCCTGTTTTATTAAATTTTCATACTAATACACCGTATATGTTAATTGCTAATAAATTAGATGACTTGTCCACATAAATCAAACCAAAATGAGTTTCATTTTTCATTAGATTAACACGCCATTGTTTCAATTATTTTTACTGTATTCCGACTTTCTAATTGTACTAATTAATGCACCAACAACATTAATCATTCATTTAGCCACAGCCGTCAGATTTTCTTTTATTAAACAAGATAGCATCTATACAGGTGTAAAATGTTAAAATATTATTTTATTTCTATCGGTTTCATAATAAATATATATATATATATATATATATATATATATATATATATATATATATATATATATATATATATTAAATGTTTTGTAATATCCTTTATGCAGACAATTTACAAGGCAATTGTCAATAAAAATAAACTCCATTTTCGGCTATATATAAAACTAGCCGTTACCCTCCCGCTTCGTTTGCAGTAAATTAACGTTTTTTTATTTTTAAAATTATTTTTGAATTCCATTTTACCCACTATTTGACAATTTTTTTCTATAAATTTCACGAAGACAAAATAATGAGGTATTCACAACGATACAATCCCAAATCTTAAATGTCGGAGTATATTTATCTTTTACGTGCCCGCAACCCCCCTTGGGAATTGATTTTTATGAACCCTGCTGAATAGCGAACATCTACGACGCATGAGGAATATTCCTACCAAATTTTAAATTTGTAGGTCTTATAGTTTCGGAGAATTCGCGAAAAGTGAGCGGTACTATGTGGAAATTATATATATATATATATATATATATATATATATATATATATATATATATATATATATATATATATATATATATATATATATATATATAAATATATATATATATATATATATATATATATATATATATATATATATATATATATATATATATATTATTATTATTCACGTATGGGCCCTAGTGGACCACGCGAAGTACAATTAGAGGCGTTTGTTATTGTTAGCCTTCCTTGGTGCCCATACTAATTTCATTCTTTCGCTATGAGCTTTTTTCCTTTCGTCAGACCAAGTTGTTCCAGTCTTCCTACATTTTTCTCTCTGGCCAACCTTCCAAACGTTAACCTTGTGTCTGAAACAACCTCCATCCTGAATTTCACTTTGTGTAATATTTGCTGATCTTAGGTCCTCTTTAATTGCCGCAATCCATTTAATTATTTCTACTTTAGCTCTACTCCTATTTTCATAAAATTCGACTATTTGTCTAGTTAACCTACTCGGATTCATCCGTTTTATGTGTCCGTAAAACTTAAGTCTTCTTTTTCTCATATCGCTATGTATATCTGTGTATTGTTTGATTTCTTCGTTTTCTCGAAGTCGGTATGTTGTGCTATTTATTTGTTTGGGGCCTAGGATTTTTCTTACGATTTTTCTTTCCTTCTTTTCAATGTCCTCGATGTCCCTCTTTCTATTCAAAATTAGCGTTTCTACAGCATATAGACATTCTGGCTTAATAACTGTGTTGTAATGTCTCAGTTTTGTGTTTTTAGATAGGCATTTTTTGTTGTAAATATTTTGTGTAATTCTCAATGCCGTTTCCATTTTTTGACATATATATGAAGATGAAGACACCCCAATATTTTCGCTATTTGAAGGAATACATATTTTTACAGATTGATGAGTCACACTTTTTACTACATTCAAGTAAAATATGAACTTTAAAGATAGCTTACTACGAATTCACAAACAGAGTCAATTCTCGATATTTTACTCCGCGTTAGAGATATCGAAAAAAGTTAGAAAAAGTTATTCAGAATATTATATTATTCATTATTTTGGCCCATACCCAAAATTATTACAAATTTATTTTTTAATTTAACAATTAATGCAATATATTTTTCGATTTTTGACGATTTTGTTGAGCTACTCGTCGAAGTTCCGGGATGCTGATTTCTTGACAGGCTTGCCTTATTCAGGCACAAAGTTCATCTCGATTTCTGGGCCTTGTTTTATAAACGTTATTTTTGACCATTTACATCTTTGGCCAGTTTACCTCTGACCCAGTATCTTCAGTTTTATGAAGATACAACCTCATTAGTTGTGAATGTAGCCTCATCAGTAAACATAATCTTCCGAAATGTCTGTCATTTAAAAAATTAACTTGGGCCTAATAACAATAGTCTAATCTTTTATTATCATTATCTTCTTTCAATGTATCTAAGAATTTTGGTTTATAGGGCTTGATTATCCTTGCTAATATTCAGTTGAGATGATAAATTTCGAAGGCTTATGCATGGATTTGCTCGATTTGCCACCAATATATTATCGCCAATATGTTATCCTCAGGATGCAAGTGTATTCAATGAGGTTGACCTTTTTGATGGATTTTAATAAAACTGCCAGTTTCATTGAAAAGAGCATTTACAGTGGCTGCTTTTCCATGAGTAAGGAGAGCACGTTGGGGATGTCTCACATTAAACTCCGCAGCAACTTCTTTGGTACTACAAACAAAATCACCAAGCGACCACATTATTTCGATTTTTTCTCTTAAAGTTAATGGCATTTTAATTCTATGATCACTGTGACTAGAACTTAACGCAATAAACTTAAGGTTTAATCTGATTGATATTTAATACTAGTGTCAAATTATTACTTTCCATAGCACACTAATTATCAAATCAAAAATAAACTTGTAATTTTGTGTATAGACCAAAATAATAATTTTAAAAAAATGTTATGAAACTCGGTATGTGGAGTTAAAATAATATTCTGAATCACTTTTTCTAATAACTTTTTTTCGATATCTCTGACGCGAAACAAAATATCGAGAATTGACCCTGTTTGTGAATTCGTAGTAGGCTGAGTTCAGATTTCAATCTTTAAACGCGTGAAGTGTAATACTTTGATTTTACGACACTATGTCATCCGATCCAATGCCAAAACAGGACGAACTTTTGTATCCTCTTAACAAGCAAGAGAAAAAAACTCTTACTTTATTAATTGTTGTCCGCTGATGTTATAGACAATGTAGCCTGTATATTAAGAGTCATGTTCATTTTATCATAGGTAAAATGGAATGTCATGAAGAAAATTAAATAAAATAAATAAATAAACGAATAAATTTCATAAATAAAATGGAAACATACCTTTCTTATAATTCATATTAATGTTATATACACAATGCGCAACGACTTCCGTATTTGATAATTGAGCGTCTACCTTATCGTAGCCCTGTTAAATGTCAATGAAGACTACCGCCACTTTTATAATATATTTATAATGTTTTGCCTAAAATATACGACATAAATGCCCATGACAAAACTGACTACAGTATATGAGTATAAAACCGATATTCCGTCCTCTCATTCTGCTTCACATAACAGCTTAAAAAAACCCACAACTAGCTTAAAGATAGTTCAGTAATGTTTGATGTACTGGCGAATTAAAGCTAAAATGAAATAATTGATCGATATATGATATAGCATGAAGAAAAAACCATTCAGCTATCCACAACCATTGATGATCAACAGTAAAGTAATTACATATGCATCTATATCTTTGCAAAAAGGAAACAATTAGGTTTAGAACTATATAAAAAAATTCTGGATGAAAAAATCTCATCAGAAAATAAACTGATAATGAACAAAGCCATTATAAAATTCATATGAATATATTTAGTTATGAGGCACAATAAACAATGTTAATATTGAAATACAACAGCAATTTAAGTGGACACAAAAACTTATTCGCTTAACTGCAAACGCGCCAGAGTATGTATTTAATGTGATAAAAAGACCTCACACCGCTTGTAAAGAAATATGTCTAAAAACATATCTCAAAAAATATAAAAGTTAAAGTGCATTCCTCTTTCCTTCTCGTGGAAAGACGGTGATACACAAACAAGCTGTTTGAGATTATTCAAATCTCAGGACCTAATAAATATGTTTCAATAAATTTAATTTAAATATTAATTTACAATTTGGATAGGGTAGTTTTGATTAATTCTTTATTTTTTGTTCTTTCTCTATCAATTAGGCGTTTGTCTTGCCTATAACTCTACAGATTATCATTGCCAGCTTTGTGCCTATCTTTTGGTAGGTCTTCCGATGGGTCTCCTGCTTGAAGGGCATTCCACTGGATATTTTGATCGCTCTTTCCTTCTTCTTTTTGTATTGGAGTTCTTTCTCATTTGCCTTATGTTGATGTTTGTGAGTTCCTGTTAGTGCGACTGTCAAGATAATTTTTAATATTTTAATTTCTGAGATTCTTATTCATTTATTTTCTTCTCTTCGTGTCCACTCATATGAAGTAGAGATCAGAGTGGGTTTAGTTAGTCTTCTGCCAACTGTTGGCTCTAATCCTTAAAATGGAGAGTGAAAAACTGCATATTCGTCACGTGATGCTTTGGGAATTTAAACAAACAAAGCAATGGTGCTAAGGCAACAGCTAAAAAAATATGCAGTGTATATAGCGAATGACTAATAACTGATAGGGTAGTTAGAAATTGGTTTGGAAAATGCTGTTCTGGAGATACGACCTTAAAAGGTGAACCGAGGGCGGGACGTCCTTCTGGCCTTAACGACAAGTTTTTAAAGGCAATATTGGGACAAAACCCACGTTAATCAACAAAAGATGTAGCAGAAAGCTTGTGTACATCACAATTAACTATTTGCCGCCACTCGGAGAAATTAGAGAAAGTCAGCAAGTTAGGAGTATGGGTACCTCATCATCTCAGTGAACCGAATAAAGATGCCTATTAATCACCACAAACCTGCTCTCACTGGTAAAAATCGACAGGATGAGAATATCGTCCGCAAAAGACAGTGGCTTGATAAGGATCAACCACTCCTATCAGGTCTGAAAGCAAACATTGGAAAAAATATCTTATTGAGTGTATGGTGGGATTGTCGAGGTATAATCACATCACGAGTTGTTGAAGTCAAATTTAACGATTACCCGGTTTGTAAATATGAAACCGGAATTTGCTCATAGATGGCACTAGCTGTCGATGTAGTTACCGTCAAACCGCATTATTGGCGCCATTTCCTGGTTGACATCTGACATAAAAGAAACAGTTTTATACCACAGCATAGTTTGTAATAGCGTTAA
Source organism: Cosmopolites sordidus (assembly GCA_031761425.1). Classification (NCBI taxonomy): domain Eukaryota; kingdom Metazoa; phylum Arthropoda; class Insecta; order Coleoptera; family Curculionidae; genus Cosmopolites; species Cosmopolites sordidus. The sequence goes on from JARFXV010000618.1 coordinate 57,437, forward strand.
ATATGTCTAATTTAGGCACACAATTAGACATATTCAACGCTATTACAAACTATGCTGTGGTATAAAACTACGATTTATGAAGAGCATGGATTTTCTGTTACCATTTGAAGAAAACTGCTGCAGAATCGCATCGAATGCTTGTCGAAGCTTACGATGAGCATGGTCTTGGAAAACCACAGTGCTTTGAGTGGTTTAAAAAATTCAAAAATGACGATTTTGCCGTGAGAGGCGAAGAACGTGGAAGACCACCGAAAAAGTTTGAAGGCAGCGAATTGCAAGCATTGTTGAATAAGTATGACGCTCAAACGCAACAACAAATCTGCAGATCAATAAATGTAATATAAGACTACACGTTTGAAAGCCATCTCTTCGTGTCCACTCATATGAAGCAGAGATCAGAGTGGGTTTAGTTAGTCTTCTGCCAACTGTTGGCTCTAATCCTTAAACCCCCCTTAGGACTTGATTTTTATGAACCCTGCTCACTAGCGAACATCCACGATGCATGAGGAATATTCCTGCCAAATTTTTAATTTGTAGGTCTTATTGTTCCGGAGAATTCGCGAAAAGTGAGTGGTACTATCTGGAAATTATTCATATTTACACAATATATATATTAATTGTTTTAATGTGTAATGTTGTAGGGTTTTGTGAAAATCATTTACACACAATCATTACATACAATCATTCAATCGCAAATTACATGCAAACAACTTCTAGTTTTTTTTTATGGACTCGCAAGGTTTTTGGAAGAGGTAAAAACAAATTTAAAGCTCAATTTTAAATTGCATATAAAAATACAAGTTGTTGTGTGTCCCACTTGAGATTGTGGAACCCAACCCGTTGGGTGTATGATGACACTCAACTACTGTGGTCTCGTTGGACGCAGTCCAAGGAAATCTGACACAGCATATATACGCCATTCGACGGGAAGTCGGCGAAAATATTGGTTGGTCGCTGTTGGTAGGGTCTTCCTATTCTTGAAGGGGGAGCATGTGTAGGTACCCTGAAGAGTCTAAACATGAAGAGACGAAGGAGACGATGGGTAGGGCTCGTCTCCAGTTAAGCGACCATATATATATATATATATATATATATATATATATATATATATATATATATATATATATATATATATATATATATATATATATATATACATACATATGTATGTATAGAAAAGTGGACCAGGACAAAAGCAACAATTGAACAAAGAATACACGCATCTGCTTTGTATTTTTCCTTAAATTGGTGAGCAATCTATTTACTCATGTTAGCTGCAGCTAGCTCTAAGCTAGATTATTTTCTGTGGAAGTGATTTTTTCCTGTTGTACCTGATATGTATTCTTCGCTGAATTCACGAGCCATCCATTTACTTATGTCGATTGAAATCTTTGATGACCGCTTTGAAACAAATTCTAAGCAAGAATTTTTTTTGTAGAAGAGCTATTTTTCTAATTATTTTTTCCTACAATGATTGTAGTATAAATGCAAATCAAGCAGCAGATCAATAATATGATTTTTGGATATATATTGAATAAATGCTCTTCCTTTATTAATAAAAAAAAGCTGACGACTATGACTTAATGAATGATTTATATTGTTGCTGCATCATTTAGTGCAATACGGAAAAGTTGAAATACGTAAAAATTAATTGAAATAATAGCGTGTTGTTAATCTAATAAAAAATGAAACTCATTTTCGTTTGATTTATGTAGACTAGTCATCTAATTTATTAGCAATTGACATATAGTTTATGCATATGAAAATTTAATAAAATAATGCTTTATTCCTTTTACATTATTAATTTTGTTCTACTATTTCTAACAATGTTGCTCGTTTTCTAGACGACACAAAGGTATTATTTCCCTAGGCTAATGAGAGGTTAAAATAAATGCAGATATTGATCTAGGCATGTCGGTGGGCGTGTGCGAGATAATATACCTACAATTCTACCGAATATATAAAAAAAAGAAAATTCACTCTATTTATAACCGTAAAAATGTAGTAAGAAAAAAATGCTGTTATTGATGTATCTTTAATGAATGCCAGTAAATCTTTAGGAAGTTTGTTCCAGATCGGTATAAAAAACTCCTCGTTTTTAACCTATGCTTTTAATATTTGATTCATATGATGTCACGTTACTTACACTGTCTGAAAAAAATAGAGGTAAAAAATTAATATGTACTATTTATTCTATACCTTTAAATTATAAATATTATTCTCATTTTAAATTTTAATACATGCAAGTTAAATGTTTTTCTAGGAGCAGCCTTCTATTGTTGATTTTCAATTAATTCCATTTATGACGAAAAGATAAAGGCAGGTTGTTTATATTTAAGTTCACTGTTCATTTTAGTAAGCGATTCTATAATTTTTACACCAATAAACTAGTTTTTAAAGCGTTTATTTTGTTTTGTGTGCGTTTATTTTGTGTTTATTTTGTTTAAGTGTTTTTAAATGTTATTTTAACTGTGGGTTATGGTACAAAACTTAGTGAGGAAGAAAAAAAAAGAATTCTTGCAATGAAAAAAGGGAACTTTTCAGGGAAATTTCACGTACTGCCTGATTAGTCGATCATTTTGTTAATAAATGTGAAAACTATGGCAAAAGGCAGAGTTCTGGACTACTGCAAGTGATAAAAGTCGCTAATTTTGAGAATCGGTTCAAATTCTGCCTTAATCGCGCACGCGATCGTGCAAGAAGCAGGCGTTTAAACAAATGTCTATAATACCTAATTATTAGATTAGGAAAACTTAATAGATTCAAAGAAAAAATATAAAAAACAACTACCACCTGCCCCTTGTCACAAGACTACTGCACTTCAGACAAAGTCGCAAAAAGTTATTTCTAGCAATGAGAAAAAGTTTAACCTCAATGGTCCAGACTGATGCCAACATTATTACCACGTCTTAAGGCAATAATTGTTGTTACGACGATAAATGCAGGGTAGTTCGGTTATGATCTGGACCGCTATTGGGTTTTTCAAAAAATCTATGGTTTTCATGGAAAACTATAGAATAGTTGGAACTATATTCAACGGTATATTTCATGGTTGAACTATATTCACCGTGAACGCTGAAAAATATAAAAGTATGCTTGAAATCCAAGGCCTTGTTTTGAAGATTTAGTCACAATGCCACAATCTTATCAACACAATCTTATCTTCACAAAACTTATCAAAGATTGATTTTGGACCCAAAATTTAGATTTTCTGAAATGGCCAGCCCGTTCTCTCTAAATTTGAACATGATAAAAAATAATTTCGATTCATTGCGCGGTAATAATCATTAAAACACTTAGTTTAACAATATATTCGAGATATTCTCTGACATATTTCGACCTCGCGATGATCCTACAAACACCCAGCTAGACTTTGGAAATACTCCAATAATTGAAAGTGTCATAACTCACCTCATAATATCTCGAATATATTGATCTCGAATTATTATTATCAGTGATAGAAAATATTTGGGATTTTCCATCAAGAAAGGTTTTTAGCAAATGTAAATAGTTCGATAGAAAAGAAGAGCTGAAAAGTGCAATTTTAACCGCTTGGAACGGAATTGGACAAAAGCAGATACAGTCGTTGTTTCAAACGATTACAGGAAGATTTTTTTAAGTAATTCGGGCGAATGGAGTATTTACGAGGTATTAATGGATATAAAAATAAATAAGGTCTAAAAAATTGTATTGCCTTGTAATTGTTTTTAATTTTTTTAACATTTCTATCTTTTGGTCGCAGTATGATATTAATATGTTTAAACAAGAAAATTAAATATCTTGAAATCGAGAAAATGTGACTTTTTTACACTAACCAACTCGTGTAATATACAATTAATGTTAAATAACTCTACCTAAAGCAAAATTCAGGAAGTTGTATTTCTCAGAAAGTGTACACTTAATCCTAGTAGAGTTTTATTATTATACAGGGTGTTTGGTGGGCTGATAGGAGGCTGATTAATCAGCAAATACAGTCAAATCTCGACTAAAAAACTGAAACCACGGCGCGCGTTTTATGAGCTGGTTTTCCGTTTACCTACTGAAAGAGAGAAACAGATAATGCAATTCTACTTTGTATGAGAGAGATAATAGTTTTTACCTGCTTTGCACGTGTTGTTTGCACAAAAATAAGTTTTTATCCTATATATCGAATATCAGCCTAATGCGTCCCGATACACAAAGTCAGCAAATTAGTGAAGTTAGTAAAACATTTTTATGGCATGAATGCATACCGTTAGACAGAGGATAAACCAGAGATTTTTTTAAAGAATTCAAAGACCATGATCGCTTTTAGTTTTTTTTTAATATGCAATTCAAAATTAAGCTTTAATTTTATTTTTACTTCTTCCAAAAACTTTGCGAGTCAATAATTAACATAACAAACAAACCTGTGGACAAACACAAAACCTGTGGACGCAATAATGAGAGGGCAAATGGGAGACGGAAATGTCATGATTTGGACGAGTATTGGCTACAAAAACAAGGTAACTTAGTGTTTATTTCCCATCAAGTTAACTCTCAAGAATATTAAAATTTATTAGAACAAAAGTTATTCTTTAATAATATGAGTAAAGTTTTGCCAGTGTTTCAAGATGACGACTCCATTAATGGGGAAAAATTTATAAGCGATTTGAGCAAAATATAATATTTCAAAATTGGACTGCCCGGATATCTCTCCAGAATTGAACATCATTGAACATGTCTAAGGGATGCTTTCAAGATGAAGTTTATAGTGAATTATGACAATTTACAAATATGAAAGTTTTAAAAAGTGATATTCATGCTTCATCGAAAGAAATTCCACAACAAACAATAAAACAGTTGTATGATCCATTATCTCAAAAAAATTTGTTTAATAAAATGAGGGTGGAAATGCTTATGTTTTCTTCTTGTTAAATTTCCTCTTTGCTATAAAATGAGGGTGTGTTTAACATTTCAGTGCATCTAAAATCCATTTTTTTTGAGAAACCTCTTCAATTCAACTTAAAATAAGTAAAAATTTTACTGGAGTTTTCATATTAATTTGTTATTTTGAAAAGTTTAAAAAAATAATTGTTCAAGTGTATCTAACACTTCATTCATTCAATTTTCAAACTTATTAATTCAAATAAAAAAGAATTTTCCATTTTCCATTCCTTATTTCATTAGTTACATATATAGGTACAATATTTCCAGTGTATTGTTCCTACAAATATATACTATTGTTTTTATTCAAGTAATAAAAAAAAAATCAAAAATTTGTTTAATTTTTTGTTATTGTTTTACAGAATACAAAAAAGCCGGCATATCGTTTTCATTTTTTGTGAGTGATCGCAAGTGAGTTTGATTATACAATGCAATATTCTAAATAGGCCATATTTATGTTTTATTTCAGAAAAAAAATAGACCGCACAACCGAAGCTGTTGGGCCTCGTCGAGTTTTCAATTTCCTGTTTTGTGAAAAAATAAATTGTTATTTGCGATATTGGAGTTGAACGGTTTCTGTTGTTCTTTATATTCTGACCAATTGATGTTTAGTTACAAATTTATTCGGTTTAAAATTGAATTGTCGATTCCGGGTTTTAAAACAAATTTAATGGAATCTTTGGAATTGATATGTACATTTTGGAAACATTTAAAATTCATGGTTTGATCAAAATGCTGACTTTTTATTGATAAATAGAAAAATAATTTTTGTAGAGAGTAAATCAGTTTTAATTTGGAACTGAAAGTGGACAATGTTTTCGACAGTTTACGGGTTTTACGGGTTTTCGACACGACAGTTTACGGATTGTTGGCAAGTAAACATGTCACTGTTGCTTTGCAGTGCCTTTATTCACCAGCCTAGAGTCATTATGACTTTTTTCTTTCCCCAAGAGTAAAAATTCACCTCAAAGTACATTTTTTTTAAATATTAAAACTAGCTGAAGGCGATTCCAATATCTGAGTTCCTGGACTGCTAATGTTTTTGCACTGCTATAATAAACCGAAATTGTTTTATGCATATGTACAGCTCTATAGTCCTTTAAGGCTTCTTTCCTTCCCACTGTATCGCAGCCATTCTGACCAAATCCTCCCCAATTCCTGTAGCCACTTTCTCCTCAGTCTTCCCCTCTTTATTCTTCCCTCGCCTTTCCCCCTGCTCACAACATGTTTTGTTAGTCTGCTTTCTGGTAGCCTTTCCATATGTTCTAGCCAGGACTTCCAGGAAGTATTCACCATGCTCTGATGATCCCCGTCATTTAGGGTTCCCCAAATGCCGTTATTATTTTCTCATTCATCACACCTCCAACATTCTCTCACTGCTATTCGTTAAGGTCCAGGTCTTCGCGGCATATATTACAGCTAGTCTCATTTTTGTTTTATAAACTCTTACTTTGGTTTTTCTTGATATATTCTTGTTTCTCAGGGGTCTCTGCAGCATCGCACATTTATTTTCTTTTGCTATTCTGGCCTTAATCTCCGCTTCCATTCCATGTTTGTCGGTGGTAGTTGAACTAAGGTAACAAAAAAGATCAACTCTTTCGAAGTGTTGTGTTTCTTCTCCTACTTTAATTTTCAGCCATTCCTTGCAGATTTCGTCTTTTTTAATTTTCATTTTCATGTATTTTGTTTTGTTTGTATTTACTCGGAGCCCGAACCTTCCTGATTCTCTCATTAATCTTTGGGTTACATTTTTTATTTCTCCCAATTCTCATGTTATAATTGTGACATCATCGGCAAAAGCTAGACATTACTTTTTTGTCATATATTAATCTTGTTCGATGTATCTGACTTCTCCTCAGCGCAGCTTCCAACACTAGATTAAACAAGCATGTAGACAATGGGTCTCCTTGCCTGAGGCCCGATCTTATTTTGAAGGGTTTTAAATGTTGGCCATTTACTTTAACTAAGCTGGCAGTATATTCTATAGTCATTTTTTTAGAGCTATTAACTTTCTATTAACCTCCAATTCTCCCATTGCTTTTAGTGGTTCCTTTCTATCAATGGAGTCATAGGCCCGTTGGAAATCTATAAATAGCATGATATACGGTATACCTGTGTAGTTGTCGCATGATGTTCTATCCCCTTTCTTGTAAATTGGACACAATACCGCTCGTCCCATTTTCTTGGTATGTTTTCCTTCCTCCAGCGCTGGCCTATTATCTCCGTAATTTTCTGTAGAAGCTTTGGGCCGCCATATTTTATTAGCTCTATACTAATCTGGTTCGTCGGTACGTCTATTATTTTTCATATGTCTTATGATTTCTTTAATTTCTTTAATGTTGGGATCCGTTGCGTTCTGTCTTTCCTCTCCTTCCTCCACTTCCCTCTCGATATCTCTGTCCATTCTATCTTCTTCCTTTTGATCAGTGCTTCCTAGCTTGTTCAATATTTATTCAAAATAACCTACCCAATTTTCTATCTTTTCCTTTTTGTTTATAAGTAGTTTTCCTTCATCGTTGTTGCAGTATATGTTTCTTGATTGGTATCCTTTCTTTTCGTTTCTAATACCTTGGTAAAAAATCCTTATTTGCTTTTGATTATAGTTGCTTTCAATTTCTTCCATATCCCTTTCGAAAACTTCTCCTCGTTTCCTCCTGCATATTTGTTTGACTTCTCTTGTTCTTTTTTTAAATTCAATTTTACTTCTTTCTGTTTTTTTCTCCAGGTCCTTTAACTTTACGCTTTACGCCTCCTTTCCACTGCTACCTCACATTCGGTGTCAAACCAGCTATTCCTATTTTTTCTTGCATATGTATATAATATTTCCTGAGCCACTGTTGGTATAGTTTTCTCTAGGTTATCCCATCATCTATTGTTTCATGCGCCATTCTTCTCATTGTACTCTGCATCATCTCCTCGTATTTCCTTCTCATTTCCACGCTTTCCAGATTTTGTAAATGTATTTTTTGTATTCACTTTATTTTCTCTTTTATTGGTATTTTCCCATTTCATTTTCACTCCTACCAAGAAATGATCCGTACTCAAATCCGCTCTTCTAAAACTCCTAATCTGGTCTATGATCATTGTATGTTTTTTCTCTCTCAGCACATGGTCTATTTGTTGTGTTTTTCTATAGTAGGTAGATATTTTTGTTCTTTTCCGATCTTCACATTAGCATCCCCCATAACTATTTTAATATCATAAGTTGGTATTTTGAGTAGCTCCCGTAATACTTCTTCATAAAATTCTCCTCCATGTCCCTGTCAATCCATGCCCTCCATGTCTTCCGTTGGCGCATGTATGTTCAGGATGCTTATTCTCCTGTTTATATGTCTGATTCTTATATAACAAATTCTATATATTCTATAGCCTTAAATTCCACAACGAATACTTTCATACTTTTGCTGACCAGAAATCAGGTTCTCAATATTTTATCGCCACAACCACTATTATAGAATATCGAGTTTTTTAGTTCTGTGATTGCAATATCTTTCTGCTTTGTTTCTTGTACAGCTAATATCTTTATTCCGTACTTTTTCATTTCCATTTCTAAGTTCTTAAGGCTTCCCTAAGAATGTATGCCTCTCACGTTCCAAATACCAATACTGACAATTTTTCCAAGCCTTTACTCGTTCCTCTCCAAGCCTTTACTGGTTGCCGGATTTACAATAATATCATTCTCCATTTTTGCATATGTTCCATTCTCCATCAATGCATATGTTCCAGTTTTAGTTTTTTGAGCTTGTTGGTTGTTTGTCCTGTTTTACCTTCTCTAAGTGCACTTCCGAATCGTCCCATATCCATTCTGCCTCATCAATTATTAGTTTGCATGGGTTCTAATCTTCTTTGGATCTCCCTTTGTTCTTTAGACATGTCCTCATTTATATAAACCTCTTCATTCTAATCATTGCAATTTATTAGTGTTTTTCATGACTGTTTGTTTGTCGTTCCCATTTTCTAATTCTACTAGACATACTTTACTGGCCACTTTTTTGGCGCTCTTAATTCTTACCTCCACTTCTAGATTAGATTTCATAAATTCGTACATACCCTGCTTCAATGTGTTCCCATCATAGGTTAATACATTCAATCCTTGCACTACTATTCGTTTTATTGTTTATTATAATACTATTGTTTTATACATATTTATTGTTTATAAAATATTACAAAAAACTATTGATCATTTTTCGACATAGTCTCTCTCCTCCGTACTCTAAACATTATTCTCGGTGGCATTATATTTAGCGGTTTGGAAACTTGTGAATTCCTTGCTCGTTGAAAGTTTGAGTTGGGTCATCAGCCAGTTGCCCACGAAGTCCTCAACATCTTGATCATTTTCGAATCGTACCCCTCCAAGTGCACCTTTCAAGGGCACATACAAAAAATAATAACGTGATGGCAAATCTAGACTGTATGGAGGGTGTTCATGGGTTACCCAATGCATATTCTAAAGTTTTTCCTTCGTCAAAGCCGAACCCATTGGGCACAGATTTTATTGAAGCCAAGATAATTTCTGATGATTGTTTGAACACTGCTCGCACAGGTTGCGAACTACACCAATGTTGTCGGCAGAGACACTTGACCTGGGACGTCGACTATGACTTACATTTACCACACTTTCTCGACCACTCTTAAACTTCTTGGCTAAACCAAACACTTGGGTCTTAGACAGGGTATCGTCCCCATACTGAACCTTCAACCGAGTTAATATGTCGGATGGTCTAACGCCTTCCTTGGTTAAAGACTTTATTATAATCCGTTGCGTAACGGATGGTGGAACTTGTTGCTCACTCATGGCTGTAGTGACAAAATAATTGAGTGGAAAAGCTTACCAAGCTTTTCCCCTTCTTCTAATACATTGCACTACAACGACTTTCACTGACAACCCGCTCGTGATTGCCCGAAGAAAGTAATTGTAAAATTCGGGTTTATATTCGATTCACCCTCGTACAACTAATAGAGTGGATAATTCGTCTCCAGAGCTGAGGGGCTTCCCAAAGCAACTACTTTGAAGAAGACAACGTTGAATTGCAATATCAATTGAATAGAAAAATTATGAGAAATCAGCTTCATTGCTTTATTTACACATCTCGTATACTACCGTTTATAAATGAGACTGCATCAAAAAAATTCAGAAATTAGTAAAACACGAATTATTATAGTTTTTATTGTTATATTATTATTATTATTCACGTATGGGCCCTGGTGGACCACGCGAAGTACAATTAGAGGCGTTTGTTGTTGTTAGCCTTCCTTTGCGCCCATACTAATTTCATTCTTTCGCTATGAGCTTTTTTCCTTTCGTCAGACCAAGTTGTTCCAGTCTTCCTTCTTTTTCTCTCTGGCCAACCTTCCAAACGTTAACCTTATGTCTGAAACAACCTTTATCCTGAATTTCACTTTGTGTAATATTTGCTGATCCTAGGTCCACTTTAATTGCAGCAATCCATTTAATTATATCTATTGTAGCTCTACTCCTATTTTCATAAAATTCGACTATTTGTCTAGTTAACCTACTCGGATTCGTCCGTTTTATGTGTCCGTAAAACTTAAGTCTTCTTTTTCTCATATCGCTATGTATATCTGTGTATTGTTTGATTTCTTGGTTTTCTCGAAGTCGGTATGTTGTGCTATTTATTTCTTTGGGGCCTAGGGTTTTTCTTATGATTTTTCTTTCCTTCTTTTCAATGTCCTCGATGTCCCTCTTTCTATTCAAAATGAGCGTTTCTGCAGCATATAGATATTCTGGCTTAATAACTGTGTTGTAATGTCTCAGTTTTGTGTTTTTAGATAGGCATTTCTTGTTGTAAATATTTTGTGTAAGTCTGAATGCTGTTTCCCTTTTTTGACATCTACCCTTATTGGCCGCTTTTTCCAACCCATTTTTCATGATTATTTCACCCAAATATTTGAATTGAGAGACTCATCTGATGTTACCATATTTTGTTTTTAGAAATGGTGTTCTTAGTCTGTTGCAAGTCATGTATTGTGTCTTTTCAAAGGAAATTTGGAGTCCTACATTTTCTGCTGTTTCTTTTAGGATTTCAATCTGTTTCTGTGCCGTTAACACATCTTGAACTGAAATTGCTAATCATCAGCAAATGCCAGACAATCAATTTTGATATTGGTTCTCCCCAGTTTAATGGGCTGGTCAATATTCAGGGCCGACTTTTTTTCACGCCACTCCTGTATTACTTTTTCTAGAACACAGTTAAATAAGAGTGGCGGGAGTCCATCCCCTTGACTCACTCCAGTTTTAATTTCGAGGGGCTCTGAGATGTCACCCATTAATTTAATTTTTGACCTTGTGTTAGTTAACGTTGCTTTAATAATTGCCAGCGTTTTCAGATCTAGTCCTTGTTCTTGCAAGATTCGGAATAAAGATTCGCGGTCAATAGAATCATATGCTTTTTTGAAATCCACAAATGTACAGACGAGATTTTTATTGTACAGTTTTTGATGTCTTAGAATCAACTTCAGATTCAGGATCTGTTCTAACTGTCCCTGTGCTCTGTCTAGTAGACATTGAGATAAAATCTTGTAACAAACTGGGAGAAGAGATATCCCTCTATAGTTGTTTACATCCGTTCTATCTCCTTTCTTGTGTAGTGGATGGATTAGAGCATCTTTCCAATCTTCCGGAATCCGTTCGGTTCGCCAAACTTCTTGTAGAATTTTGGTTATTTCCTTGATTGTACCTGGACCAGCAGACTTCAAAAGTTCAGCAGTGATTCCATCTTCACCAGAAGATTTGTCATTTTTAAACCGCTTGATTTGCCTAATTATTTCATCTTCATTCGGTGGTAATGAATCTGGGTTTGTTTGTTTTGGGTTTAGTGTTGCTAATTTGTTTAAGGGCTCAGGACAGTTCAGTATTTGTTCAAAATATTTCGCAAGTTCTTTGCAATTGTCTTGGTTATCTAGAGCTAATTGTCCGTTTTCCTTTCGGAAGCAAAGACTTTGGAGTTGATAGCCTTTTAATTTAGTTTTAAATGTTTTGTAAAAGTTTCGGGTGTCATTAAGTTGATTGTTTTCATATTTTCTTTTAGTTTGTCTAATTAGCTTCCATGTTTCTTTTCTTACTTCCAAAAAGATGTTATAGTTTATTGCTGTTTTTTGACCGTTCCAATCTTTGAATGCCTTACTTCGGCCTAATACTGGTTGCTCGCAAACTTCATCCCACCACGGATGCTTTCTTCGTTTTTGTAAAGGGACCAACTTTAAGGCTGTTTTAATATTTTTTTTTTCAATTCTTGCCAGTTCTCTGCTGGTTGTTTATCAAGCTCTTCTGTTAGGGCTGGTTTTATTTTCGTTGGGTCAAACTTTGGTATTAGCAGCCTCTTTTGAATAAGTTTTCGAGGTTTTAAGCTAAGTTTTTATTCTAGTCAAGCAGTGATCCGTGTCTATATTAGCTCCTTTCCTGACTTGAACATTCAAAATCTCTTTATAATAGGGGTACGAAACGGCAACATTCAATTTTTCAAACATCAATTTGAAATTCACTTTTTCAGGATTAGATTTATTTTCTTCGTTTTTATTGTAATAATATAAAATAAATCAAAATATTTAGGCTATGTTTTTTTCTAATTTTCTCAGAAATATTACTTTCATCATTATACATCAAATATTTCTTTCATTAATTTATTGGCAAACAAACCAACATCATCGGTAAATCTTAAATGATTCAATGTATCTCCGCTAAGGTTTCCTTCTTTGACCAATCAATCAATTATTCAATTCAATCAATTATTTAAAGACTTCTTCGCGTGCTAGTTAAAACAATTTCGGAGATATTATATCACCCTATCTAATATGTTATTTCTGCCGATCGGAAAGATTCACCGATCACCGGTTCACTGATGGGAACCTTCTCCTGAAGGTTCATGTAGTTTCACCGTTACTGCAGCATATTCATAGATGTTTTTAATCAGTCTTGTGTATCGAAAATCTATTCCAGCATCATCAAGTTCTTTCGTTATTGCTCTGTGTTCAATGGAACAATGCTGTTCAGTTGTTCTATTCAGAGGAGACATGCCAAATCCAAGAGTTAAAATCCGATCCGATCTCGTGTATTTGGAAATGCTGGAGAAGAACATGACGGTTGACAAGGAACGCTGCCTTTATCAGTTGCACAATTTAAAGAAGGTCTTCAATGACCCGATCAACAAGTCAACTTGCTCTATGAAAATGCACGACCTCACACGGCAAACATCGTCAAGGAGGCCCTGAATGATCTCAAATAGGAGGTTCCGGATACGGAAGAATTCATGGTACTCCCTAAATCTTGCGCCAACCGATTGTCACCTCTTTCGCTCGCGGTCCAACCAAATTAGGAGCGTAACCTTCGCCAACGACGAGGACCTCAACAACTGGCTGAACAACTTCTTCAAGTACAGGCCCGGCGATTTCTGGCGCACCGCAATCATCAATAAATTGACCGAGAGATAGAAGCAGGTCATGCAGGTCATGTTTATTAATTTATTGTTATGATTGCTGCTTTCTTCAATATTTTTTTTTAATAAAAAAACGGCGGAAACTTATGGGACGATCCATTACCATTCAACCAATATAAAATTATTTTACCGGTATATAAAATTTACAATGCAAATGAAAAAACAGCACGAAAACTAAAATTTGTTTAATAAAAAAACATCTCATTCCCTGGTCATAATATAAAAAAATCTAAAAATAGATATTTTTTAATTTAATGCCTCTATCCGAATTGTAAAATGCATTTTTTTATAATTTAATTTTATAATAATTATTTCCACATCTATTGAAAATTATGACTGATTTATATTTAAAACTCAATTATATTTCTATAACACATTCACGTTTATGGAAATCATACTTGTACAATATTGATTTACACTGTTTGTAAATACAACACTGTAAAATCAAAATACAATAGCTCAACAAGCCGGATGTATCAAAATACTCTTAGTTTTAACCTTTCGTTAGTTGTGTCCAATCTCACGAACCGACCCGACCAAAATGTTCAAATAAAAAGGGTGAGAGACCAACTGAGGCGGCGTGCGTCCGTATACCTCTCGATAAACGCATGAAGAATACTCCCCGTTAGTTACAGTGCGAATATCTTAAATAGTGCACTTGGTCTTTTCGTTTACGGTCTCAGACACCGACACCGACACCATTAAAACGATTAGCAAGACTTTGTATATACAGGTACATTTTGGTTGAAGGTTTTGGGTCTGTTTTTTGTTTTGTTCTTCCTTAGTAATAACTAACGAAAACAGCTTCGACTGATAACATTAATGTTATTAAAGAAGTTTTTCCTGAATTTGATGATGAGGCTGAAGAGAATCGAGGAGGGTCGAAAGAAGATAGTAAAAGCGAACAGGAGGTGAAAAGCGACACAGTTACTGATATACCAGAGTGGTCGTATTTTCTGAGAAAATATGAAAGCAATGTTAGAACAAGTTCTATTAACATTATCAAACATCTTCCTATCGTAAAAATACCTACAGAACTATCAAATATCCAGCTGCTATTTGGGAACCATTTTTTAGCGAAAATATACAAATAATTATTGAAAATGCGAACAAATTTATAGAAAAAAGTAAAAAAAAATTATACCCAAGAACGAACTTGTAAGCCGACTAATATTCAAGATATAAAATCATTACTTGGATTATTGTATATCCCAGCTATTAGAAGAAGCAGCCGTGAATAACACCGATGATTTATTCAAAATCGTCGATTATTCGACAATTTTGTATCCAATTGTAAGAAGCCTTATTCGTTTTCAGAAATTTCAAATATTGACGAAACAGTCGAAGCATTTAGAGGAAACTCTAACAATAAAAATTTTTGTCGAAAAAATAAATATTTGTTTTTTATTTAAAAAAGTCCCGTTTTCCGCGAGACGCACCTTATATAAGGAAATTATTAAAGGATTCTTTCCAAAATTAGTATTCCATTTGTGATAAAAACATGAATCCTGTATTAGATTTGCAAATGTGATACGGGAGTGTTTTTGTCCATACGTAATGAGAAAAAAATTGTATTTTTTCCATATCGCTTTTGGGAAAAAATCGGCGCAGTGCCCGATCCACGTTCAACAAAAATACTTGCTTTGATTTATGGTTTAAAAGAGTTGAAGCGGATATTACGATACCGTACATTTTTCTGCAAAAAAAATTGTTATATATTTTTTAAATGTAAGGCCTAAATTTTTTTTATTGCATTGGTAGAACGGCTTTTTGTTCTTTATAATATAATAAATAGGTGTATTTATTATAATGAATGTATTTTGTTTAAATTGAAATATAGCGGCCGTTCGAAGGAAAAAAATCTCTTGATTATCCACTCACATAGGATATTTTTTGTGTGAGGATAAATTTGTTCCTGCGCAAACCACTGACGCGAAACAAAAATATGTGCATAATTTAAAGCATTTCATTGTATTCGTATATTTTCAAAACAGGTAGAATATACTAAACATTTAATAATGAATGCAACAAAAACATTTTAAAAATATTTGCAATGTAGTTTTATTTTACATTTTTACGATAATACTAGCGAACAGGAAAATACATTTTTATATATTATATTTACATATTCAAATTTCAGTGGTAGAGAGAGGGGTAGGTCTCATTTGACAAGTTAGTCTTATCAATACCCATCACAAGTTGTACCGATGTACTAGGCTAATTATAAAGTTCACGGAGCGGAAACAATAAAACAAGTTTATAGTTAAAAAATTCATTATTCTTCCGTATATTCTCTCTTAAGTTCAATACATTTTTCCAACGGTTCTCTGAAATAATTTTCTGGAAGTCCTTAAAATACTCATCTACGGCTACTATAACTTCTTCTTTTGATGAAAAACGCTTGCCACGTAATATTTTGAGGTTTGGGAACAGATGAAAGTCAGGGGGGCCAGATCTGATGAATATAGGGGATACTCCGACAATTCGTAGTGTAAATACTTCAATTTGGCCATTGCAAGAACATCTCTCTGAGCCGATGCATTATTTTGATGAAAAATGATTTTTTTCTTCGCTAAACCAGGTCTTTTCTCACGAATTTTTACATCCAATTGATCCAAAAGGTTTGAGTAATACTGTCCTGTTATTGTTTTACCGGTTTGAAGGTAATCAATTAACAAAATGCCTTTTGCATCCCAAAAAAATGATGCCAGAATTGTTTTAGTCGATTTTGATCACTTTGGTTGCTTTGGAGCTGAACAACCGGGCTCAGTCCACTCTGCGGCTTGTTGTCGCAGTTCAGGATCATAGTGGTAAACCAATCTCTCATCCATAGTTACAAAACGACGTTTAAATTTATTTTTTCGAAAAAAATGCAATTAATGATTAGAAAGTTTTACTCGAAGTCGTTTTTGATAACAATTTAACAAATGCGGCACCCATCTTGCACATAACTTTCTCAAGCCCAGTTTCTTTTTCAAAATATGAAACACCCATTTAGTTGAGATGTCCATGACCTTAACAATTTCACTCAGAGTCAATGTTCTGTCATCCATAATCATATCATGTATAAAATGAATTATTTGTTCAGTAGTTTCACTTATTTGACGTCCAGAACGAGGATCATCATCCAGGCTTGTACGACCACGTTGAAACTCACCTGCCCACGGACAAACCATTGGTTTTGAAGAAGCAGACCCCCCTAATACATTTACCATACGTTTACTTTAAGCTGCTGTCTTTGTACGAATGAATTAATAAATAGAGTTGAAACTTCACGAACTTTTCAATTAGCCTAGTATATATATATATATATATATATATATATATATATATATATATATATATATATATATATATATATATATATATATAATTTTCTGTCAATAAAACAGGGCCCAAAGAAATAGATAAATATAAGAATGCTACTATTGTTATTCCAAATAATATTCAGTTGCTTGCTTTTTATTAATAAGTGGATTTTTTATATTAAGAATTGTTTAATAATAATTTATTTTTTTATTATTAATTCTTTATGTCGGTGCACCAAAAATAATTTTCTTTGAGTGCAGATGTAAAGTTTAAACCTAGTCCCATATAATTATTAATTATATATTTTTTATTACAGGTAAGGCATTCATAGATCTTAAAAGTACGTTAACACCTTTGGCACAATCGGTAAGTAAATGAACATAGCTTATAAAAACATAATCGTATGTACATATATATTAGTTCGTATGTTTCGCGGATGGAAGAATAATTTAAACTATTACTCCGGGAGTATATCCGATTGTTCATTGTATTCCGTTTTTTTTGGAACCGTGCAGACGTGTTGGCAAGGTCACACTTAACATTCTTAATGCTTGTCTAAATCTAGTCTTCAGACTATCTTCAGTCCACGGAATGCACTGAAAGATCGGAAGTACTTCTGGTCATCAGCTGGCACGATAACGTCAGCAAGACCGGTTTCTGGCCTTAAGGCGTCATCTCTCGGAATCGAGTTGAACCCAGGAAAGTATATAAAGCGTTCAGGGTCACAGCCCATATTAATTTTTCATATCCAGCTCGCGTCATCTTTTGATCTTTTGATGTACGTTACTTTGCTAAGTCAATGATAGCATATTGATAGCAATTTTGCAATATGATAGCATATTGCAAAACGATCCATATATCCCTCTGAATCATATCACTGATACTACAGTATAGTACAAGAAGTTTTAAAACCTAATTCCGATCCTTGTATTTAGTCAACTGACATAGCACATAGTTCTACTCTACATTGTTATTACAAAGATAATCTACAAAAATGCATTTAAGGTTTTCGTATTTAGTTTAATTTGTATTTAATTTGTAAATAATAGCTTGCCAAAATTATTAAGTCAGTCAAATTATTAAGTTTACCCATAAGTAACTTCATTCTTTGATATTGCACTATACGGTTTTACTGTACAATATAATATACAATATAATCTCTGTCGTTATTGACAATCGCCATGCATCTTTCACAATGAGGGTGATTTTGAAATAAAACATTCTTTGTGTGAATTTTTTTACGAGGAAAATCTTTTCTTAATGCTGTTAAAATAGTAATGTAATGGTCCAACATACGGACAACACGGTGGATGAGAAAGTACTACCCAGCCTAACACTTTTTTCTAATATGGATCTTATCCACACTTTGTCCTTTCATTCCTACAGGGTTCATCTTTTTTTTCAAATTTTAATAATAACCACAATAAATATGAATTTAAATAAACGAACTAACTATTTATATTTAACTTTTTATTAATTATTTATTTATATTTAACTTTCCACTATATTAAAAAATATAGTAGAAATTTAAATATAATTGGTTACCTCAGTAGCCGATATAATATACACCAATTTTTCTAACTAGAATATACATATCAAGTCAAATCAATATTAGGAAATTTTACAGAACAAACAAAAATCTTTATAAAATAAATTCGCATTGCTTGATAACAAAAAGTAAAATTTAAAGTTCGTTTATTTGTGTTATTTTCTATAATCAAATATGAAAAAAGAAGCAGATATCAATAATTAATTTTTCATCAGCATTTTTGGGCCTTAGCAGATTTCCTTGAGCGATTTTAATATATTTAAAAGATGTTGGATTTTTCTGAGTGTGGTAGGTACGAAGTTTTATGTTATAACGATATTTATTAGGATACATCTTTGATCTCATGAGAATAGAAAAATAGACAAAATAAATAACAGGTGAATTGATTAATTTATTTTGATAATAAACTTGTAAGAAACTAATTACAATTACAAGACACAATAACAAATTAAAAAATCTACTAATTTAAACTTTTACCAACAAGACAAACATTTTGTAACATCTAAAGCTATCATACAAAAATTAAACTTTCTCCTTATTGATTAAGTAACTTAAAACAAAAATAGGAACATTTTCTAACATCAATCTCACTTTCAGTCATGTGGTAAATTGTTGTAATACTGACGTGAATCTTCGAGCAAAGACTCCTTAAGTATTACAGGTCCTCAAACTACCTTGCAGTGATTTTTCTTGTATTTTAATACAATTGTTGTAAGCAATCAAAAGGCAACAGTGTGATCTGCGATGATTTTCTTTGTGGTATTAATTTCCACTCGTACGAGAATCGCAGTTTGAAATATATATGAAAATACACTTATAGGAATACACCGTATAGCCCAAATGTCAGTTACTTTCGCATCACTTTTCCCACGACCAGGACGAATGCATTTAAAGAACTGAACTTCATTGAATTTCTTGAAAAACAGATAGTTCAAATATGATACGCCGAAAGGTTTTGGTTTTTTCTAGCACCTCTGCAGACACCCACATAATCTGCAGGAACATTGATAGTTTTGTTCCTCAGAGTGGAGATATCACTCAATTGTGAAATGCATACAGTTTGCTTCCATTTGAGTGTGCCCAACTTCAAAAAAACTTTGTCCAATTATTATGTTGCAGTTCATAGCTGCAGAAAGCAAGATATTAGACATCACGCATTTTCGGTTCTGATATGCGCATCCAACACTATAAAAAATTTTTTTGGCTTTTTGCCATTGGTTCTGTTGATACATTATATGCCTGCTCGGTAGTCTTTTCAATTAAATCGACCCAAACTCTTCAGAATTCAAGCCTCATTCAGTTTCGTTCCATAAACGAACAGAATCCATCTTTGTTCTTTAGATTATAAAACATAAGATTGTGTACTTGAAGTTATGTTCTATAATACTACTATTTGATATACTACCGATATTTGACTGGGTGCCATTAACACAGCCTGTAAGTTAACCATAAAAATAATTTATTCATAAGTTTTGTCTTTGTTTTTTTTAATCTGGTTTCCTCTTTATTTTTTTTTTGATGTTCTAAATAGCGCGTTTCAGATAGACTGCCAACTTGACCCTTCTTGAGAAAATATAAAACAAAGTTTATAGAATTAGCAATATCATGAAAAACAGCGATGAGTAGAGGCTGCATATCTCGTGATGCACACCAATCATTTTTGTAAAAGTAATGTGAAGCTTTTTTCGTACTCCATTCCGGCAATAAATATTTCTTCTCGGTCACTGCACGACAGTAATGAGATTCCATAACAGGCAAATGGTCTAAAAAATATCCCAACTCTAGACGTTCTTTACCAAATAATTTTGAAGCAGAACCTCCATTTTCACGTGATTAACAGACACTGGAGGCATTATCATGAACAATGTTTCAATCATTAAACCCTCGAAACGACACAAAAAAAACACTATTAATTGAAATAATTACCACAGTCGAACTGGCGATAACCAAAACCAGTACAAAATGGCATCACTCACGGATTTTGCTGTCAATTTTCACATGTAAGGATTTAGCTGTTTTACTCATCACGCGATTTCGATAGCTTACGACCATTCTAGCATTTATCTTTTTTACCTTGCCGATGATCTGCCTTTCTCTTTCCAATGGTATAAATATGCCATAAAAAACAAAAATGGATTTAGCAGATTTACGCTCTAAGTCGACGATATGTTACGACAGTAGCTGTTTTTAAAATTTGAAAAAAAAACGACATTGCTTATGGTAACTCTAATATTTTTCGAAGGATCGTTAGGTGGTCATAGCTTTAAATGAATCTTTATTAAAGGAAAACATTATAAAACAAAATTTACCGATTGCAAACAATGCTTAACCAGCGTTCCAACTTTTTTTTAATTGCTGATTCTATTACATGAATGACTTTCGAATTTTATTTGTTCCCGGTGACAAATGAATCGGCAGTGTAAACTGAATCCAACCGATAATGTCGAAAGGATTCTCGTGTCGTTTAATCGTTTACATGATGTTCATTTGGAACCGCGTCCGCATCAAACACGATTCGCCAAAATGGCGGTTAATTAAATCTAGTTTAATTAACATTGCGGCGTCACGAGAGGATGCACAGCCGACGAGACACGCGAATATGATCAGATAGATTATATTTACGATTCGAATAAACCAAATTTGATAATTTCCGTTAAGAATTATCTATTTTATCTCTACATTTTGCAAATGCATTCGTTTATTTCACACAGCTTCAAAAAAAGAATAATCACAATAAGTCTTTTACCCTTGTTTAAAAAAATGAGGGTTACTATTTATGTATCCGGAATTGGTAACAATAGTGCTTCTAAGCTCCACATGACATATGCATCGTAAAGTTTGATATTGTTGACTGAATAAGTACTGAGAACGTTTTGTCATACGGACGCTATGTGTGTTGTTTAGTGACTTGAAAATTTCATCTCCGTCAAAAAATGGAATTCACTCGAGAGAATTTTCGTGCGACTATTTACTACAACTTTCGACGTGGATTATCCTAACAGTACATCGATCAACTCACTTCGATACTTTTGGTGATAAAGCACCATCTAAAACCACTCTATATCACTGGTTTAATGAAGTCAATTGTTGGCGTCGTTCCCTCACGAGCGAATTTAAAAAGGTTGTCCAAAATCGGTTCTTGTGCCAGAAAACATCGATACTGGCATATGTCATATGACATACCGTGAGATTAAGGCATCCCAGGGCATAGTATGACAAGCATATACAAGATTTCACAAGCATATACAAGCAACATTTAGCTATGAAAAATATTTGTGCGCGTTGTATTCCGCATAATTTGACAATCACTCAAAAAAAGCTCGTATCGATTGATGCAAAGAAATACTCAAAAAATACAATCGTGATGCGTCAAAAGCCGTGTATAACATCTACACAGATGACGAATCTTGGATCTATGCATATGAGCCCAAAAGTAAGCAGAAGTCGACTGTATGGATCTTTCAAAATAAACCAAACCCAAAAAAAAGTTTTCGTACAAGAAGCACTTCAAACCAAATGGTCGCCTGTTTGTTTGGGATAAATGTGGCTACACTGCCACTGGAGAATCGTAGAACGGTCAGTTCTGAATGGTACACAACCATTTGTTTGCCACAAGTCTTTGAAGAAATAAGAATAAATCACCAGCAACGCAAGATCATTCTTCACTATGACAACACGAGCTCTCGCACATGGGATCGAACAACTCAATATTTAACTGGTCGAAACATCGAATTGATGGGTCATCCACCGTACAATCCTGATTTGGCACCCAATGATTTCTTTTTGTTCAGGATTTTCGATGCCAGAAAAAACGGTTGATGCGTTCAGAATACATATTTCGGAGATACCTCAATAGGAAGGGAAAAAGTGGTATGACAATTGGTTCAAACGTATGCAAAAATGTATCGATCATTGCGGAGAATATTTTGAAGAACAATAAAACCATTTTCAATGATACATATTTATTTTTATATATTATTCTGGAAACATAAATAGCAATCTTCGTAAAGTAGTAAAATTGTGTGGTACCTACTCCATATTTCCATTGTTTTTTATTGTACAGTATTTTCAGTTCAGTACTTCGTACTTTAAGATACATAGAACTGAAATTTCAGAATTATATTGGAACACTGTATTCGTACTTCTAAATTCCGGATTATGCCGAAAGTTTGAAGTTAGTTGAAAGATGAAAGTTAGAAAAAAATGTTTTTAAGAGAAAGAGAAATGTAAATAGTTTATGTAAATATTTATTACACTATTATGTATCAATCGTTATTACTAACAACCTTTTGTAACCAAAATTAGCATCTTTATTGCCAATAAAATATTAACAGGTTGTTTTTCACATCTTTTTCCGTTTTAAAAGATTTCCCATTTAAACAATTTTTGAGGAAGCTGAATAGATGTTAGTCCGAGGGTGAAATATCTCATAAGTATTGTGAATGGAGCAAAACCTCCCAACTGAAGCCGATCCTGATTGAAATGTATGGTCGTGCATTGTCATGATGAAATTCGACGCTCTTCCTGTTTGCTAATTCTGGCCAGATTTCTTCAACTGCTGCCTTTAGCCGATCTAATTGTGAACAGTAGATGTCGGTTGATGATGATTTTGTTATGTCGATGAAGCTCAAAATGTATGCATACATTCCAACCCCACCAAATGCAAAGAATAATTTTCTTTGGATGATGGCTGTCTTTCGCCGTACTTAAAGCCGCTGACCCTGGCAACCCAAATGTTTTTTTTTTATTTTACATCATTGTACATAATCCACTTTTTAATCACTAGTTATCACCTGTTTCAGAAATGAAGTTTCAGAATTTTTTTTCAGCAAAACTATAGCAATACGTCGAAAACCCATTTAAAAATTCGATATTCTTTAATAATTAATTGTGAAAAAAAAACAATTTGAAAAAATTACAAATATAGTAAGTCCGGAGTAGTTGACCATAGTTTTTCCAAGGTTTAGTTAAAATAAAACTACATGTATGGAGGTTAATTAATAAAAATATTATCACTTATAATAGGATCAGCCGTAAAAGTATTAAAAATTAAAAATCACAGCTGGCCATCTCTCCTAGAGCTTCCGGGAGAGATGGTCTTAGTAATATGGGAGAATTAACCAATACTTAATTACACTGTTTTCTACCATTTTTGAGTTTCAGTTCATTTTTTTTTCCTTTGTCCACATTTTGAACACGTATGGTCAAATTCAGTGCAATTTTCATGCACCCAAAGTTAGGAAATGATACACTGAAGCCAGTCTTCGAGAAGACGTGTTTCGAAATAATTCTCTCCACATTCCTCAGAGTTATCTTCTTCTCTCCCTTCACCGTCTTCATCTGATGCATCGCATAAAACTGGCTGTTTGTCATCGCCCCTATAGTCAAATATTCTTTTTAAGGATTTTTTCTTTCGTGGGGCACTTCTCACTGCTGTTTTTTGTCTTTCTCAGTCTTGTTTTCTTTTTTCTCAGTTTTGTTTTATATTTTTACGTTCTTCTTAGCAGTAATTTTTAGCATTTTGGCATTTTTCATATCATCTTTACCTTATTTCCTCATTTGCATGTGTTCTTTAGATGCCAGAACTGTGCCAACTTGCTTAGCCCGTTTGCTTATTTGTGTAATAGGAGATATTTCAATTAAAATTAGCGTTGGAGTCAAATGCTGGACGTCACACATTGCGACAACTCCAGAACCACTGCTAGTCATGTTTGTACCAGGTCTTTTCTTCGGTAACATTTCAGTGCTTACATTTGAGAACAGATAGTAAAGTTGAACTGCAGAGAATTTGCCCTGCTTCTTTGGGACGAAATATGTTTTCAACCATTTTAAAAATATGGTTAAAGTTATGTAAACAGACTTCTGAGACATAAAAATCTTCGATCCAGAAGGCATTCGATTCTCAAACGCAGTTTTATTTTTATTTCTGGACATTGGATTGCCAGGAGAGTAACTAGTCAGCCTAACCAATGCAACCAATGATTTATATACACAATCATTAAAAACTTTCATCAGTAGTATTACAAACATTATCATGGTGGAGCTTTAAGCGTACTGTGATATTATTCAATGGTTATAGTATAGTAACTCTATCCCCAACTCTGTATTCGTGAAAAAAAGACATTGTTCATATCTTTTGTTCATTGATCGTTGAATTTTTGCGAACATACTTTTCTACTGTATCTTCTTTGTCGTAACAAAGCTCATGGCAAAATGT
This sequence comes from Cosmopolites sordidus, assembly GCA_031761425.1. Lineage (NCBI taxonomy): Eukaryota > Metazoa > Arthropoda > Insecta > Coleoptera > Curculionidae > Cosmopolites > Cosmopolites sordidus. Next base: position 81,870 of record JARFXV010000618.1, read on the forward strand.
CTTAAACTAACATACTTCTATTGTTATCTGCGATGATCTTTTACTACTAAATGCTACTGCAAACATTCTCTTTCACAATATTTTATTGGACTTTTAATTTTGGTCATTTTATAATATTTATTTGAACTTTACCGTTTGTTTCTTTTTCGGTTATTAATATTTTAACTTTCTTCCTCTTCTTCTTTCTATTATAGAATGATCTATATAAGTAGTTATACATATTATTTATTACGTATATATTTATTACACCAGTTTTAATCTGTTTAATGCTATTTTTGTTTTAAAAAAGTTTCCACGCACTAAAACCACTAATTGTTGGATCACGAGAGGAATACGAGTATGTTGCAATCATAAACGTGTGCTCCATTACAGAACAATAAAGGAGCAAATTTCTAAACAATATTATAAAACATACTGTAACATATTGAAACAAGTAATTGGGAAAGCAAAAAAAATGTCGAATAAAGAATTTATATCTAGATCTGAAAATAAAGTGGCTGCTACTTGGAAATTGGTAAAAAAAATAACAGATGAAAGTAAGCAAATTAATTATTTTGTGGGTTTATGTTTGCATATGAGTCCGATTACAGCCTGCAATGCTTCAGTTTCCTCAGTGGCTCAGACAATATATTTGGCACCTACGGATTGGCATGAGGTTTCGAAAATAATAAAGGAATTAAAGAATAAAAAATCAGTCGGGGATGACAATCTTCCAACACAAATAATTAAAGAGATTGGAAACTATATATCTAGGCCGTTATCTTTTATTGTGAACCTCTGTTTTTCCATTGGTGCATATCCTGATTTATTGAAAAATGCGCTTATAAAACCAATATACAAAAAGGGTAAATCAGATGAAGAAAAAAACTACAGACCTATAGCGTTACTAAACAACGTTAATAAAATATTAGGGAAGGCATTTTATAAAAGATTGATAGGATTTTTAGAAAAGTACTATATAATTAGTGATAACCAAAATGGCTTCAGAAAAGGAAAATCAATGACTAGGGCAATGTTTCAGGCAATCACGTATATATCCTATTAATTAAATGCTAAAAGAACCACGATGACAATGTGCATTGATTTGTCTAAAGCTTTTGATAGTGTTAACCATGAAGTACTGTATACCAAATTGAGTAACTATGGCATAAAATGCAATGCTTTAAAATGGATTAAATCGTATTTGAAAAATTGTACGCAACAGGTATTAATAAGGGATATTGATGGCAGGGCCTTTCTCTCAGAACATGTACCCTATGTTACCAAACGTGTTCCGCAGCGTTCAGTTTTGGGTACATTTTTGTTTGTACTATATATTAATGATATCACTAATGTGTTGAGTGAACAAACAGTTATGTATGCAGATGATCTGAACCTTATATTTAGTGAGGGGAGTGCGCGGTTCTTGATCAGTATTTTTCTGCTCACGATCTCATTTTGAATGCACTAAAAACACAGTGCATTCTTTTTGAAAATCGCAAAAGTAATGACCTCAATTTTGTTTACGACAACAGTGTATTTAAAACGACAGAATGTGCCTCAGTACTTGGATTAGTGATTGATCGGAGATTGAAGGGATTGGAGGGCCATATTGAAAAACTTGCTTTAGATATATCAACATATTCGTATGCCTTGAGAGTTATTTCCAAAAATGTAGGGATAGATGTAGCAATTTCGGCGTTTTACGCATTCGTTGGGTCTAGGATAGGATGCGGATTGATTTTTTGGGGAAACTCACTTGGATTAGTGATTGATCGGAGATTGGATTGGAGGGCCATATTGAAAAACTTGCTTTAGATATATCAAGATATTCGTATGCCTTGAGAGTTATTTCCAAAAATGTAGGGATAGATGCAGCCATTTCGGCGTTGTACGCATTCGTTCGGTGTAGGATAGGATGCGGATTGATTTTCTGGGGAAACTCACCTGATATGCATGGAATATTTCAGCTTCAAAAAAAATGTATTCGAGCAATGTTTAAATTGAGTTATAATGATAGTTGTAGGGACATCTTTGTTAAAAAAAGGATTTTCACTTTGGTATATTCATGATTATTTTATGTTTGTATATAACAACAAAGAACTTTTTGAGTCATTCCAAAATGAACATGAGTATGGGACATGACGTAAATCCTATCTTTTACCATCAAGATATAATTTTAGTTATATTCAAAAAAATGTTAACTTTATGATTATAAAAATATATAACAGTTTTCCTAAATTTCCGGTTAAAGTCCAAAATTGCAGCAAATAAAAGCCTAAAGAAATGCAGAAATCCTTTTTAGTGATATGGACAGATTTAATATAGCTAAATAAAACATTTGTATATTTTATGTTAGAATAGTATTCATTATTAGTGGAAAAATATTATTGATTGTTTGAGTTTATTTTATTTTTTGTAAGAATTATTTAATATGTTTACTATATTTATTATTTTATGTTATGTTCATGTATTTTATGTTATGTTTAATTGGGACAAATAAATCTTTATCTACCTACGCCTGTTTATCAAAACTATGCCTCTTTCGATGTTGAGATCGAACACGCATTCTATCGTTTTGTTGTTCTTCCTCTTGTTCCCTTTCTTGTTGGTCTATTATGTTTTACGCTTTTAACAGATCTGTTATTATCCATTCGTTCCAGATATTCATCCAGTATTTTCGCCTTTATCGAATCGGTTTGACCATAGCCGAATAAATTAAGACAGATCTTACTGTGGCTTCGGTCTTAAAATTTTTATTTCTCCTCGCAATATCTCATGAACATCCGACGATACGTCCTGCTTTTATTCTTTGAGGTCTTAGTTCACATTGAGGTCTCCATTGCTTGTTATTCCAGTTCCGAGGAATGTAAATTGATTGACTTCAATTACTTTCCCATTAGCTTCCAATTTGAATCTTATTGGGTGTTTAGAAGTTACCATAAACTTGGTTTTGTCGACGTTGATTATCAGTTTAATCGTTTTACTTCTTCACTAAATGAATGATTTTTAACTTTCAATATAATTAAAATTTTCAATATTTTTCATTTGTATTTTTTATCAAAAAAATATTCGATAAATCCTTGTCGAAAAAATAAATTAAATTAATATGAAGTGATGCTTGCTTTTAAAATTTCAACTTTTATACGAAAAGCTTTTAGACCTCTATTTAACTTTTTCAGAAAGTAATGAGATTTTTGATATTTTTATTACGACAAAAGGCGAAAAAATATAACCCACACATTTTAAAAAAGGGGTTTTTTTTTAGTTTACTAATACATAAAAGCGTTTGTTTCTATATAAAATTTTAAATTACAGTACACCCTAAAAAATTAATTGCCTTGCAAGTTTGCATTGAAAAGTTTGGAAAATCAACTATTATTTTATATTTCTCACATATATATATATATATATATATATATATATATATATATATATATATATATATATATATATATATATATATCTATATATATATATATATATATATATATATATATATATATATATATATATATATATATATATATATATATATATATATATATATATATATATATATATATATATATATATATATATATATATATATATATATATATATATATATATATATATATATATATATATATATATATATATATATATATATATATATATATATATATATATATATATATATATCTATATATATATATATATATATATATATATATATATATATATATATATATATATATATATATATATATATATATATATAGATTTATAAATGGCCGAAACTAGTACATCGTAGTTTGTCAGAATTAGAAATATAGCCTGGGAAAGTGAGATAATACCTGAAGACTGGAATTTCTCCATTATTATACCCTTCACTAAAAGAAACATTCCACTCCATCTAGCAATTATAGAATACTGTTATTATTGTCAGTTCCAGGAAATATATAAGAAAATATTACTAACAAAATATTATTACAATATCAAACTAGATTCAGAGCTGACAGAAACATCCAAAACCGAATTTTTATATTTATTACTGTGTGATATTAACTGGTTCCTCAAGACGCTACTGCTTTTCTTCTCTGTCTGTTTTGTTTTATACATTTTTCGTCTACACTGACATCTTGTATTATTAATTATCAGAATTCTGTATCAGAATTCAGGTCTCCCCGCTCTGAATTCTGCCCCTTCTTCTACCTCCATATCTTGATGTTGATTTTGGATCTTGTTTTTAAGGATTTTGCTACATAAGGGGCATCTCACGAAATACAGTACTTTTAAAAAATAGCTATTTTTAGTGATGCCATCTTTTGATGGGGGTAAACGTTGGAATAGAACATCCTTCATTGACGTCTGGCAAAATTTGATGACATTAAAACCCAAATTTCCGATCATTAAACCCGAATTATCGTGTTTAAATTGTCAGTGTGTTCATACCCTTGGCCGAAAAAAAAACATCGAACAAAGAGCAAATATTAAGTTTTATTTTAAACTTGGTAAAACATTCACCAAAACGTTTTAATTAATGAAACAAGTACATGGTGAGGATTGTTTATTCCGTGGCAGAGTTCACGAGTGGTTTAAACGATTCAAAGAAGATCATGATGATATTAAGGACGGCGAACATCCTGGTCTGAAAAATTCTGTGGTTACCGAAAGTAACATCGAAATTGTGCATGAATTTAGAAAAAAAACCGCCAAAATCTTCGTTGCGATACATGGAAATGGAATTGAACATACCCAAAGATTCAATTCATCGCATTTTGACTGATCGTTTGAGATTTCAGAAGATTTGTGCACGTTTTGTTCCTCATAAATTGAATGACGACCAAAAATTCCTCCGAATCCAACATTGCAAGAACTTGATTAAGGAGTCGAAAGAGGAAGAAAACTTCAAGTACAGAATTGTTGTTTTTTTAATATGATCCAGAAACTAAACATCAATGTGTCGAATGGAAGCACCCGAGCGAGCCAAATCCGAGGAAAAGTCGTCTCGAGAAGTCAAAAATCAAAACAATGTTGATTTGTTTCTACGATTCGGAGAGAATTGTGCACAAGGAGTTCGTCCTGGTGAAACGATCAATGCTGTATTTCATCTTGGTGTTATGAAACGTCTGTTATCGCGTATTCCACACTTTGACGTGCTTGTTGCACGATAATGCAGCGTCCCATCGCTTGACTCTCATCACTAATGTGTTACCAAAAATGGCATTTTAACCATCAATATACTCGCCTGATTTGGGTCTCTGCGACTTCTACCTCTTCGAAAAACGTTATTTATCGATGAAAGGAGAGCGTTATGCCGACATTGAAGTCATTCAAAAAGCGTTGACTACCATCCTGAAGATCTTATCTTTGGCCGTGCTGGAAAATGCATTTGTCTACCTAACTGACTGTGCAATATATATACATATATATTTCGCTGCCCGTATATATATACTAGGCTAATTGAAAAGTACGGGCAGCGAAAATGATTTATCAAATTTATAGTTGAAAAAATGACTCTATTCTTCCGTATATTCTATTGTCCCTTAAGATAAATAGATTATAATACAATTAATTTATTCCATATCTGAAGTGATTTTCTGGAAATTCTTCAAAATAGAATGAATAGAACAGATAAACGTCAGAGGGGACTAGATCTGGTGAACATAGTTGATGATCCAACAATTCGTAGTGTAACTTCTTCAATTTGGCCATTGCAAGAACACCTCTGTGAGCTGTGAGCTTGATGAAAAATTTTCTTCGCTAAACCAGGTCTTTTCTCACGAATTTTTGCAACCAATTGATCCAAACGTTTTGAGTACTGTCCTGTTATTATTTTACCGGTTTGAAGGTAATCAATTAACAGGATATTTTTTTGCATCCAAAAAAATTGATGTCAAAACTTTTTGGTCGATTTTGACAACTTTGGCTGCTTAGGAGCTAAACAACCGGACTCCGTCTACTTTGCCGTTTGTTGTCGCAGTTCAGAAATCTAATTTAAATCGTAAGTTAAAGTATATTTTATTCTTTCGAAGTAGATACAAATGTTGGTTAGAAAGTTTGACTCACAATCTTAGTCGTTTTTGATGCGAATTTAACAAATGCACATACCATTCTCAATCCCAATTATATTTTTAAAATATGAAAAACTTATTATATCCACCATACAATTCACGAAGTGCTCTGTTAATTTAGCGCACAGAATACTAATTTTGATAATACATTTCGACGATTTCAAAGCGTTACTCTAATGTTAAGCATTTCATGATGATTTGCTGAAAAATTTTGAAGTGTACTGAAAAATGTTGACACTAGAGGCGGGCAAACTCACAGTTCGTTTGACAGCGACCCCTATAGGATGTTCGAATACACTAAAAATTCGTCTATTACATTACCAAAAGTGCAATTCCTGGTAATTATATTTTAATTTAATCTGTATCCCCCAAAAAACTTTCTGACTATTCTGATTTCCTAAAATGTCTAAATACTGGTTATTTTTAGTGTTGAAAAGTAAAAAGTATTACAGTATGTTTCCGAGTTTATCTTGCAAGAATAAACCATTCTTCCGATTATGTACACGTTCATATTATACACAGCAAATCAAAGCTTAAATGTTTGATTTTTTTTGAAAATTCATAGTGTGCAATACCTCCGATAAATCATATTTTTTTATTATAATGCGTATTGGGGCTCATTTAATAACAATCACTGATTCATATTGTAGAAAAGCATTCATTTTTCTCTATGGCTAGTTTTAAACGATGAAAAATTGATATTTGCGATATTTTTTTGTATAGATGGTCTTCTAATAATTTCATCGTATACTTTTTATGAAGCGAGTATAAATATTTTTAGAATGAAGTCGTATTTTAGTACACTAACAGTGAGTTAGTTAGTTTATTTAAGTTTGAGATGAGTCAACACGCTAGGCGTTATTTAATGACTGGACTTATAGCTTAACATGGGTTCCGAGCCACGGTCATTGTCTACGGATAACCCCAGTCAGAACTCCCCTCGGGCTGTCAGCCCTTGGTTTTGTGCATAAACGTAAATATTTCGAGAAGCTTTCTGACTGGTTGGTACCAGTCCCGCCCAGCATTGTCAAATTTGACTCTCTTGTCTAGAAACACAAAAATATAAAAAGTCCCTGGAAAGTGCGGACCTACTGCATGATTAAAAATTTCTCCAAGCACTTTACGTCGAATCTGTGAGAAATACTTGCACATGTTTTCTTATAAAATTGAAATTATTCAAGACCTTTATGTCAACAAACTATAATATCCGAACAGAATACTTTAATACCATCATAAACCACTTCCATTAAATTGAGAATTTTCATGCAAAATTAGTTTGACGGCTCCTGATATTTTTTAACGGAAATTTTTGAAAGATAAGATACAAATAAGCCCTGGAACATACAGCAACTCAAGGATAATAGCCGTGCTGAAATCGGTGCATTAACACTACATATGTTAAATCAATTCTTCTATTGGAACCTTTGGTGTGAAACACTAAAATTGAAGAGATTTCCTATTAGCATCATCAGGAAATTATTTAATCAGAGCATCATCAGGAGATTAAATCATTTCTTGATGATGCTAACATGATCAATTCTTCTATTGGAAGCTTTGGTGTGAAACACTAAACCTGAAGAGATTTACAACTAAAAACCAAATCACTTTTTTTGAACTACCGGACGCATGTTTCGCTAACCATGTTAGCATTATCAGGAGATGATTTAATGTAGTTCTAAGAATAAGAATTCTAAGCATAAGAATTAGATTAAATAATCTCCTGATGATGCTAACATGGTTAACGAACCGTGCGTCGGGCAGTTAAAAAAAAAGTGATTTGGTGTTTAGTGGTAAATCTCTTCAAGTTTAGTTGATGCTAACATGGTTAGCGAAACGTGCGTCGAGTAGTTCAAAAAAAGTGATTTGGTATTTAGTGGTAAATCTCTTCAAGTTTACCAGATATGTTGACAAAAGTTGGAAATGGAAAATGCATCAAAAATGACACTGAACTACTAACTGAGCTACTAATGATTCACATTTAATTGGTTGGTATCATTTTCAAGAATGAATTAAGACAAAATTTAAAGAAGAAATAAATATATCATAGAAAAATATTCTGCCTTGTTTCTTTTAAAAGTTATAAAGAATTATATGGGTAGTTTGACACTTTCCCCACCCGGCATTTTTATGTAGAGTATTTTTATGTGATGAAAATATTTTTTTCTGCTACCGCATCTATTACCAAACTAAACCGATGTGATTACCTCGTCAGTATCTTAATAATGGTAGTTATTACGGCTCCGATTTAAACTGGAATTTCCCAAGACAGTGCGGGCAAGGACTGAAAAAAATATCCAAATTGGTCCCAGGGCTTCTCAAAAAGACGAAGTGGGCCGCAAGCTCGATCCGACGAATAAATCACCGAAAACAAAATGAGAACTGTATATCATAGTCGGTGGCGGCGGCCTTTTGTGTTCCGGACAAAAACGCCACCCGGACTGGCCCCCGTTTTGCGCGCGGATTTGTTAGAATAGGGGCAGCTGTACAACGGCCCATAAATAAAATGCTGTGACGCTCGCTTGTTCTTCCACTTTTCAATTAAGTTTAAAATTATTTATTTTGAGATTGCATCGAAAGGATTTCACATTTCTTCCTCGAAACTAATTTGATGGGTAAACTCAATTTAATTCTGGCACTACAGGGTAAAATACAAACACGAAAGCAACTCAATTTCTGTAGTATTAGTTCTATACTATATAACTGCTAAGTATTTCTTGCTATTTACAAGATGCCAAATGTTAAACAATCTTTTTTTATAGTTTTTTATACACTTCAATCCCTCTTATTTTCCCTATCTAATAGAATTTTTTTATTGATATGGAATAACGGTTTTCGAAAATTTTCATAGAGTTCAGCCTTTGAAAACTTTTTACTAAGAGTGTAAAACTTTATAAATTAGAATTCCAGCAGCCACGTTGCTTAAATTTTGTACATACGCTTCTAATTTTCGACATAAGAATTTTCAAAAGTTGTAGTCTTTGTGAAAATTCCATTCTGTTGGTAGTTTCTTACTAATATCTCGAAAACTGTGCCAAATTTCGAACCGAGATTATATACACATATGTCCAAAAGTTTGGAACATTCAAACATTTCACTTTTTTATGGATAATAAATTTTTCTTTTACTCGTTTACGTAATCCTCATTTAATCACAACTCTTACTCGTTCCAAAAAAAACTCAACACCAAATTACCAATGTTTGTAAAATTGTTTTATTGCTTTGGAGTCAAAAAATTACAATGTTCCAATAGCCTTCAAAAGTAATTTAAAAATAAAAAGAACAACCTTTAGTAAAACTAATAAACAGTAGTTCGTCGTCCATGGGACTGTATGTATGCTTGTAGACGAATTGGCATGCTATCGATCAATCGAATGATCAATTTGGGCTTGTACAATTCTCTCCCATTCTTCCCAATCAGCGTTTTTTAGTTCTCGCAAGGTAAGAGGAGGATTGTTTCGTTTCTTGATGCGTGTTTTCAGAATATCCCAAGCATTTTCAATAGCATTCATGTCAGGCGAATTTTCCACCCTAATTTGGATATTCCCTCCCCTAGAAAATTTTGTACTTCTGCTGCTCGATGAGGAGGTGCGTTGTCATCCATGAAAGCAAATCCGTCACCCACTGCGCCCGGAACAGACGCATAACAATATTTAAAACTTCCTGGATGCACATATCACCAGTGACTCTTCTCTCCAAGACCAATAGAGGTGTCCGTGTTCCCATCATAATTCCACTCCAAAACATCACGCTCCTACCTTGAAATAGGATACGTGGTTGAGCTGTTTCTAGTCCGGCTTGTCGGCCTGGAGCTCTTCAAACTCTCTTAATATTCTTCATGAATCAGAAACCAAGTCAATTTTCGTCACGTTGTCCAGTTCGGACTATGATCCACCATTTCTCGAGCCCATTGCAATCTTACATTTTTTTTTGTTGAAAGGTTAGTTTGGGAACACGTAAAGGTCTTCGCGTTATCGTTTGTCGTGAAACAATTACCCATTTAAATCTAATAAATTTCCTTGATAAACCACTTGTAGATTCCAGGCGATTTCTTCGAGCTATCATTGATATCTGCCGGTCTTGTCCAGCTGTTGTACGTCGTTTTCTACCACCTCTGGGGCGATCCTTTAGGTCATTTGCCCCTTGGAATTTTTTATAAATTTTCGATACAGCACTTTGGGAAACACCTATAATTTTTACGATTTTACTTTGATTAAAGCCCTGTTGTAAAAAATCAATTACTCTTCATCTCAGTTCTTCTGTTGGAACCTTTGGTGTGAAACACTAAACTTGAGGAGATTTACCATTAAACACCAAATCACTTTTTTTGAACTGCTCGACGCACATTTCGCTAACCATGTTAGCATCATCATCAGATTAAATCATCTCCTGATGATGCTAACATGGTTAGCGAGGCGTCCGTCGAGCAGTTCAAAAAAAGTGATTTGGTGTTTAGTGGTAAATCTCTTCAAGTTTAGTACTCTTCATCTGTTAAAATGAGATATCATGTTTGTAGGCATTTTTAAACGGGTTGATTGAAAATTTAAAAAAAACTGAAATAATATGTAAATAGCAGTATCAACGGAACGGGGAAAAATCGAAAAACTTGTGTTATCAGCAAAACAATGCTTTTGTTATTTTCAATTCAAAATGGTCTAAAATAAATATCCATCACAATTTCTGATGTGATCATAGGCGTAGATATCCTATTTGCAAATATTCCAAACTTTTGGACATATGTGCATGTAAAATTCCCCATTATTTTCTAACTCTAGTAGCATATTTTCATTAGAATGGGGTCATTTTCGGTTTTCGAATATTTTCATGTAGTCCACACAGTTTCAAAAATTAGAATTTACTCATGTGATACTACGTGGGTAGCTATTTTTGTACCAGGAATAATAAATAAAAACAAATATTTATTATTGAAAATGATTTTTTTTGTTTTTTAAAATATTCCCCGCGATGATCGACATAGTTTTGCATACGTTTGAACCAATTTTCATAACACTTTTCCATTCCGATTGAAGTGTCTACAAAACATGCATTTTGAACGCATCAAGATTCGTCATGTAGATTCGTCATGCGCGGCTTTTGATGCATCACGATTGTTTTTTTGAAAACCTCTTTGCACCAATCGACAGGAGCTTTTTTTGAGCAATTGTCAAATTATGCGGAAATGTTTTCACGGGTAAATATTGATGTTAAATCTTGGGTATGCTTGTCATACTAATACCCAGGGATGCCTCAATCTCACGGTGTATCACATGAATATCTTGCTTTATTTTCAAGTCATTAAACAACACAAATAGCGTCCGTATGACAAAAGATTAAAAGTACGAATACAGTCAACAATGTCAGACTTTACAATGTATATACCATATTGCGCCTAGCAACTCCGTGTTTGTCAATTCCGGATACATAAATAGCAACCTACTTATTTAATATTTCAAACTACGCTCTTCAATATTCTGGTCTTTGATTTGCTTTATCTTTTTTAATTTTCGACATATAATTTTTTTAAAATTGGAGAATTAGCGTGATTCAAAATGCAGCCGTTAGAATGTATTTAGGAACTTTTTGCACGAGTCCTATTATCAGCCTGCAGTGCGCAGCCGATAGGGAGCTGCTAAAAAATGCCCCCAATGTTGTTCTTCAAATAGACTATTTCCCTGAAATTTAGGCTAAATGTCTTGGCAAACGACACTTTTCACTGACATTTACATTATTTCAGTTTAGTCCATAATCCACTCAATCACGGTGCAAGCCAGTGGTTTTATTTTTTCATGGTAGTGCAAACTAGATCATTGATATAAAGTACACCTATGTACTGATATACCTTAGCCCGAGCTTATGTCTATTATGGAGGCGCTGAGATATATTGCTCGCAACTTACTCTCTGACTGGTTGATATGTTGCGACTCTGTGGACGGGATCTCTGTTTCTGTAACTTCACCTTTAACTGTCAACTCTTCTTCACCAAAGAGACTGCTTAATTGAAAAACTAGCTCGACTTAGTAATGTGAAATTGCCTTAGAATTGATCACCGTCGATTTACTCAAGAATATCTGCCACGAATAGGCTACCACTCAATTTATAGTTTATGTATAGTTTGTTACATTCTAATAGAATATCATTCTACGGTGACGTCAGATAAAATCCACCCTAGGTCTGGAGCTATCCCCTTCCTCAGAGATCTGAACATATACTTTAAAATTCATACTATTGTATCTAGTTTATTATTAAATCTTTATGTTTTAACTTACATAATTATGATCAAAAGGAACTAAAAACACAGTATAAAACCATAAGGTCACAAGTTTGGATGGAGTTATATAAGCGGTTTTATAAGCAATGACTGAAGTAGGGATAGACATGGTTCACAATATCTTCTAGAGAGTATGGGACACCGAATTGTGATCAAAAGGCACATGATAGGTCGATCTCAATATTTATATCTCCACCTAAAAAAGAGTGTAGAGAGAAATCAGAAAAAATCCTACTTATCATGGCAAATTTCCACAGAGCAGGCTGGATTCGTTCCAGAGAGAAGTACACTCCAACATTTGACAAATATTTTACAAATGACAAAAATTTGGCAATTATATTATGACAAATTCTGCAGGAAATGGGAGTATCTGATCACCTGATAAGCTTCATGTGTTATCTATAAGCAAAAGCAGTGATGAAAATTGAATTTCAACTTCTGATGAATTTTGTGTCAATAAAGAAATCGGACAAGGACAAAAACCCTATTACCAGTTCTATTCACTATTTATGGTGAATATACCATGAGCAAAGCACTCGAGAATTGCAGGCATCCTGTTAGCTTTAACGACATTAAAATAACTAACTTAAAATGACAATGACATTACACTTCTTGTGGGATCGGCCAAGGAACTGACCATATATATATATATATATATATATATATATATATATATATATATATATATATATATATATATATATATATATATATATATATATATATATATATATATATATATATATATAAAATATATATAAGTATTATTAAGTATTTCAATACACAATCAGTACGATAAACAGTCACACAGTAAACCTCTATATATTTTTTTTAGTAGAACTATTATTGTCAATGTAAGTATCATTGACATACAAAAAAAAATAATTTGCTTCCTATCTTTGCATTATATATAGAAATTAATATAATTTATTTTTTAGATTCATTTTGAAAATGGGGAGAGAAGACCTCCCTAAACGTTAACGTTCAAAAGTTTTTATTTATTTTAAAACATTTTTATATTTTTTAAAATGTTGTTCGTTAGGCAAATTTATTACAGAAAAGAATCACTGGGAAATTTGTCTTCGTTTGATTTTTTGTTTTTTACCCAGTGATTCTTTATTTACATAAGAACAGATATTTTTGATATTTTTTGAGTTTTAGATCGTGGCGAAAAACCCCCCAAAAAAATATGAACACGCCGTTCAGACATTACTCCGAAAAGATGGACATACCAACCATCTTACCAACTTAAAGACCTCGATCCTCTATTCAATATGCAACCAAGGGAGCCAGAAATAGAAAACGCTTCTTATTCTCACTAATGATTTACAACTCCATGCTTACAAAGTCCAATTGACTGAACAACTGCCAACAGACCATGCACAGTGAAGAGAGTTCACCAATTGGATCATTATTCAGAATTGGCCGGTACTATCTTGCATATTAACACCTTTTTTTTGGGATTTTCTGGAGTCTCAGGTTTAGACCAATAAGCCCACAACCGTCCAAGTACTGAAGGCCACAATAGGCCAGTATATCAACGAAATACCGCCACATTTATGCAAAAGCGTTATTGAAAATATCACCAGAAGAGCACGCTTGTGTCACCAAAGCCGTGGCGACTATTTACTGGGTGTGTTGTTCCATAAATATGTTCCAAATGTCTATATTATAAATCAATAAAAATTGCAGTGCTTCAGAAAACCAAGTTTTATTTAAACTTTACATCTTGCTCTCTTAGTGTAACGCCCTTTACAAACGTTATAATTTATTTTCCCACATAATTGCATCAAAACAATTCCTCAACAGGTTCTTTTCTATCAAATTTTGATGGCAAATTCTGGCCTCGAGTTGCAGTGTATCTTGCGATTAAAAGTGCGGATCGCGGAGCGTGTCGGAACGGTAATTCGTAGAATTCGACCGCAATTTCCACGATTATACAGGAATCTGCAGTATCCGGTTGTTTGAATTAAACGCGGCATAGTTTCGTTTGCTCTTGCAGATACAAAGTGAATTAAACGCCCGCTCGAATATCTCCGTTCTTTGGTCTTTTCTTTTTTCATACGAAGTTAAATAGCTTTTTGTTTAACAGATGTTGAGCTCTTAACTTGGAATTGGATTTGAAACAGCAGAATGACTTAACGTCAATCATCTATATCCTTTAGCTGCTTCAAAATAGCAGGGGTATCCATAAACAATGTCTTTTTTTTTATTTTAAAAATATCTACTGACTATAATTTAAATTAACATAAAATAACTTATATATTCGTTAAATATATTGATATTTGGTATACTTATTGTTAAATTTTGAAAAAATTAGGTGAACCTTATTAAAGTGGAAGAGTCAAGTGTGGATAAGTTCCATATAAGACATTTGATGCGTTAAGTGTTTTGAAAGTATAACAATACTATTACTGTGGTTTACCTTGGTCCCCTCGATAGCAGAACATTTTAGCGTTGGATTAAAAAAATGTAGAACGGTGATTTCAATCTTTTCAATGGTATAAAATCTGCAAGAGCGGTTTAGTTTGATGAGGATCTGTTGTTGGATGAAATTGAAGCTGATCCCAAATAGACCATCTAGATACTATCTAAAACGCGTAATCATGGTCCATAATACAAGAGTGTTTAAAACAACTGAACAAAGTGCAAAGAGAAGAAATGTGGATGTCATACCAACTTTCAATGGAAACCAGAATTCAACATACGATCAACTAATGATGCGGTGCACTTTGTCCATGTTAAGCAGAGATTCTTTTCTCCAACCATGTCATGTTATTTAATTTCAGAAGAAGTAGCTCGCTCTTTAAAGAAACATAATTTACATATTGTGTGCAGCGTTCAAAAATTCTTGATCGCTACTGGTAGGTTTGTTTCGGGCGAAATTTTAACTGAATGAACTCCGGCATCGTTAGGACAAGGCCAAGACAATCTAACTCCAAATCTCCAGATTAGCGGACGTTTTCGCACCTTATCCTTCCGACAAGGTAGGTTTGCTGGCCAAGTCATGCTTGGGTTGATTTTTCTGATATTCTTGTAGAGGGTTTTACGACCCGGCAGTAGAGAATCCGATCAACAGAGACCAGGCCATTGAAAAACCACCTATTTCAGAGCCCGACCATTGTGGAAACCTTACTCCTTTTGGGTCCACATGGCACAGTAACCGGTTAGTCAGATCGAGATTACTTCTGGACCCTCGCATAGGGATACCTGATTGTCCGTTGTCGTACGCAGGGTTTTTGGACACCCAATACGGGATAGGCAAGAAGAAAAACATAATAAGGCCAGATAAACACATTTTTATTATATTTACATGTACTGATATAGATCACAGTTACCATTTTTTTTTCAAATATATTTTTACCATATTTTCATATATTGATAAAGATCACAGTTACCATTTATTTTTTTATTATCTAATTGCTGTCTGACCATGTTTGGTTACCCTTGAGTTATATATATATTTCTTTTTACTATTGTCAGAATAGAGGTGATAAATAACAAAGTAAAACATTTGTTTTATTTTTATTTAATTTGAAAAATAAATGCTCACTATTCCAGACTTTTCCTATGGGGTTATCTCAAGGACATGGTATACGCCAACAAGCCTTCAAGCATCGATACCCTACAGGACAACATTTGGCATGAGATAGCCACAATATCACAAATCAATTAATTTTTTTTAAGTGTATGTTTCAGAGGAATATAGCAGTATTAGAAAAACGAAGCTTCTTATTAGCTGTTTCATTGTGTTCTGATATGTTTATATCCCTCCACTCCATCTTCTTCAAGTTTCGCATTGTATTTCTTGCCATTTTGCGTCTTCTTCTGTAGGTAGACGATATGACTTCAAATGTTGAAGTGCACGTCTCTCTGGAACGAATCCAGCCTGCTTTGTGGGAATCTGCCATGATAACTAGGATTTGCCGTTGATTATGTAAAGAAGTATTTTGCTTGCATTAGAAGGCTAGCGATAAGGCGGTAATTTTCTCATTTCTCTCTAGAACCTTTCTTGGATATATTGTATACTGCGTTTAGTATTTTTTCCTTGAACAAGCAACTGTACAGCAATACCTAGTATGTAGGGAATTAAACGCTCTACAAAAAAGCTCTCTTATCAATTTATGATAAAATTACTTTTTCAAAAGTTAGTCAAGGTTAAATTTGTGTTCATGGTTAATTTCATGATTTTTTTTTTCGCTACGAAATTATCGACCAATTATTAATCAAGCTCGTTGTTATCAATGTAGCTCCCAAATTTTCAGCATATTTCCCTAAAAAAATATATCAGGCTAATTACATATATTTTATTAAACTTTCTTTGGTTACATTTGAAAATGTTTTTTTATACTCACTTACAACTTGAATTACATATTGTTTTTCATCTTATATATTAATATATTCTTCGGTCAATTTTGCAACCCATTAGTTTAATTGATTAATTTTATATTTTTAACAATTCTCAAGCCTCTTAGATAATTTTGATTGTCCGATCAACATCAATCTGTAGAAATTTTTTATCGGTATTGAATCTTTTAAAAAATTTAAAGACTTAGAATTAACAGAATTATCAATGTTTTTTTTGTTTGAAATGATTGAAATTAATTTTAATCATTAAAATCACGTAAAATATAAATGATCGTTGTAAAAGTAAAAAATATCATCAACGTTTTGCTTAAATATTTGACAGTATACAGATTTAGACATAATGCACTAAGCTTTATGTTTAGCTCAGTAGGCTATAATTATGTGATTAATAAAAAAATTAATTGTTTTTTTAGTATACTAGTTTAAATTGGGTGCACATGCGTACATATTGATCATGAATACAACTCTGACCATGAATAACTTTTGAATAAGTTATTTTATCGTAAATTAGTAAGAGAGCTGTTTTGTAGAATCTTGTTTAATTTCCTATAAATGATAAAATATATATTGGATAGAGCTGTATATTGGCTTATTCAAGAGAAAATAAATTAAATGTAAAAGTAAAAAATTTCCATGTTATTTAAATGGGAAATATATTGTTTTCCGCAAGGTTTATTATTAATATCAAGGACTTTTTTTGATTTGATATTTTTTTAAGGCATAAACCAAAAATTTAGGGGGCGCCCTTAATAGAAATAAACTATTTATATATATATATTTATATATATATATATATATATATATATATATATATATATATATATATATATATATATATATATATATATATATATATATATATAATTAATTACTTTTAGAATTCCACAGCTTTTACCTAATACAATTTTATTTCTATAAATTTCATGAGTCAACGTTCTCCTTACCAGTACATATAGTGAATTGGAAAATTTCTCAAGATATTCATTGTATTTTTATATTAATTCAGCTAAATATGCTCTATATTATATACTATATTTGCTATAATTATACATATATTATATATTTTTATAAACATTTTTCATTTTCTTACTTATATTTTTACCTTTTTAGGGGAAGCAATCAAAATATTTGACTGACAGGCAAATAAATAATTACGATTGTATGTATTGAAGTTAGTTTATTACCATGTATGATTTGTTTTTATTTCTAACTTAAATCTTAAAAACGGGAGTATATTTATCTTTTACACTCCCGCAACTCCACTTTATGAACCCTCTTTCTTAATTCAAGGTTGTGAGGTTTCCAGGGTCAGCGGTTTTCAGTACGGCGAAAAAAGGCCTTCATCCGAACAAAATTTTGTTTTATATTTAGTGGGATTGAAAGGGACCCAGCCATTTTGAGCATCTTCTGCGCAACAAAACTATCAACACGGACATCTGTTGTTCATAATTAGGTCGACTGAAGGCTGCAATTGAAGAAAAACAGTCGGAATCACCAAACAGGAAACACATAGTATTTCATCATGACATACGTTTTAATCAGGATCTAACAAAAATTGTTGAGCATCAATTAAGATATTTTGTCTCTTCCACCTTAATCACCGAACTTCGCACCCCCGGACTTCATTCTATTCCACTCCCTCCAAAATTGTTTAAATTGGATATATTTTAAAACGGAAGAAGAGATGAGAAACAACCTGAATAAAGATAATAATTTTTGGCAAAAAACCATTATGGAACTACGTAATATGCGTAAGTATAATACAACTTGTAAATAATAATAGTAACTGTATAATAGACTAAATAAATATTTACATAAACTATTTGCATTTCTCTTTCTCTTAAGAAAGTCCTTATGAACTTTCCGAACAACCCGATATTGCGCTTTCTTTGTCATAATCGTTTTCTGGCCTAATAAATATCTTAATTAACAAACAATCACAACACGTAATTCTACGAAGCGTTTTAGAAATAAAGTGCGCTTATCTCAAAACCCCAGCGAGCTTTAAATAATAAAAAAGAACGACAAAATCGTCCGCTCCATTGTTTAAAATCGCGAAAAAACGGAACGCCGCCTTTTCCAAATTACTTTATTAAACCGATTATCTCTCCCCTTTAATAACGCAATTTTTCTTTTCAATTACGTTTTAAAAGTCTTATCTGGAAAAATCCTTGTCGTTATAAAAGTCTGGAGTGGCGACGGCGTATGCTGCCGGGCTTTCCACCACTGTCATTATACAAATTAAATTAGACCACTGTAGCATTAAATCTATAAGATGCTGAGGACGTGAGAGTTTTTATTCCAGTTGGGATGGTTCTGGAAGAATTGTCGCTTGTAAGATATTTTCGTAGAAATATTGTTAATAATTGTTGTTTTGATAAAAAAAATGTTGATATACAGTGATGTAAGAACATATAAACTGAAATACATTTTTGAAATTTATTTTTATTAACATAAATAACGATATTTGTTTTGTTTTTAATGATTAAAGATGCATCAGCTACTGAGGCTATTAGTGACTGGACCTAGAGTTTAACGTGGGCTCCGAACCAGGGTCATCAATTACCGATTAATCCCGATCAGCCCTCCCCTCGCGTCATCAACTCTGGGTTTCTTAAGCCTACCGACTGGCGAGTGATCAACGTTTAAGACGCATCCAACCTTACCAAGCCTCGAACTGGCGTAACTGAGGGGAAATTCCTTGCCAAAAGTTTATACTCTTGGCTGTTTAAATGCAGTGCGCAAGTCCGGTCTCTCCTCGGGTAGTCACCTATCCAAGTACTAACCGGAACAAGTGAAGCTGATCGACGGGACAATATTTCCTCTCCTTTTCTTAAATCATGCCAGTAATAATTATAACCATCTGGTTCATCTATATCTACATTTTTAGCATCACTAAAAATGACCTGTTGTCACATTTCACTGTTTTGAATATGATCTTTTCTGATGCGATGCGGAGATGTATTCGTGCTGAAGGCAAACAATTTGAGCATTTGCTATAGTTTTAAAGAAAAATATAGTGATAAATAAAAGTATTACAATAATTCATTTCATTTAATTTTGATAAGGTTTTATCTTAATAAAATAATAGATCAATAATTAATTTGACTCACACACATTGCCTTTGGGTTGAGTTTTTTTGAAATAAGGTTCTTTTGCAAACAAGGCAATAATGTTTTTTGTGGAAAGAAAAATGCGAATTTTTGTATCATTTTGATATTTTCACTAAATGGGTCATCTTAAAATTGAATGTCAATCTGTTTCTCTCTAATTCGCCGTCGAACAGCGTCACGATCTATCTCACTCTATCACATCTGCCCATCTTACTTACACCGGTGAAGTCCATTTTTGAGTACACAAAAGTATTTTTTATCATGGTATGAAACTTTTGAAATGTGGTTCTTTTGCAAAAAAAATAAGCAATAAGATTTTTTGATAATAACTAAAACACTTGGTATTTGTTTCACAATATATTCAATATATTCTCTGGCATGTTTCGGCCTCGCGACCATTCTCAAAGAGAGTTATGTATAAATTAAGTTAGTTTATTTTTGCCAGAATTGGTATAACTTGGCCTTTCGCCCGGCAGCCGCTTGACGTTGAGTTTCGGGACCCCTCTATATATATATATATATATATATATATATATATATATATATATATATATATATATATATATATATATATATATATATATATATATATATTGCCTGTCATGTAATTGTATTTTATTGTATATTCTGTCTAAAAATAATAATTATAATTTTCGGTAAATAAAACTAGTGAGAAAAACATAGTTATAGCTAAAAATAATGTTATTTTTATTCTAAATACTATTCAGTTGGTTACTTTTTTTATTAAGTGGAGCTGTTTTGTGTTTTGAGCTGAATTATGTTTAATAAATAATTGTTATAATTAATTGTTTTTATTAGTGTAACAAAAATAATTTTCTTTGAGTGAGGTTTAAACCTAGTCCGACGTCAATAGTCAATTATTATTATTTTTCATTACAGGTAAGGCACTCAAAGACGTTGAAAGTACTTTAGTTTCATTGATACAGTCGGTAAGTAAATGATTCTATCTTATAAAACATAATCCACATGCTCTGAGAGAATTAACTAACTTTCACAATCTCATGCTGCCTTATTTAGACCACTGCTGCTTAATGAAGCGCGATCTAAAAATCGGCCTTTTAATGTTATAGTCTTCAAGATAGGTCCCATTTGATATAATCAAATAAAGACTTTACAGCAAGGCCTGCAGCTGCCGTATATTTTATTTTATGGCTTCAGTCGACTCAAAACGTCTTTCATAAGGTAGTAATTTGAGTTTGTGGAACAAAACAAAGTCACACAGAGTCATATCTAGTGACAACCTGTGCCTAATACCTGATCGATGATATTCGTTGAATTTTGGATCAGAAATCGAATTTGCGAAAAGGAACATTATCGTGGTACAAAATCCAAGAATTTTTCTTCTACAGATCTGGCGAACATTCTCTCTCAAATGCCTCATGATTATTTGCACCTCCTGAAGGAGTTTCGAATTGACGGTAATTAAAGGAAACAGTCAACGTGAATTTTATTTTCAAGCGATTTTGACTTGGTGACCTGGCGACTCTTGTTCAGTTTTAGCTCATTATTGAAACGCCATTTCAAAACAACAACATTTAACATATATCCACTCCTCATTAGTCGTTATGATGCTCTCTCTGCCCAAATTCTGCCCAAAAGGTAAAGGCTCAACTAAAATGGTATGCTGATTCATAAACCATGTCTCTGAATGACCATTTTCCACGACTATTTCATTCATTTTATCGATCTTTTCATTAGTCAACTATTTTTTATTAAAATTTCTATTAAATCTACAATGTAAGTTATACGGTCTTTCATCGACTCAATCTTTTAAAAGGTTTATTTTCAATGGCAAATTGGCAATCTTTTACGACGGCTTACCCATAAAACATCACAAAAGCGCCAGGCGGAAATGCAAACCCAAACAATTCATTATGGCGTTAATAAATAGGATCGACAAGTTTGTTATTCAACTCTATTTTGTGTCGTTTGTCGAGGCGGTTTTCGCTACAGTTCACACGTTATTTCCTGGCGGGAATAAAAGTCGGACAAAGCGGATTTTCACGCCGATTTGAACGATTATTTAAATGGGAATCCGTGAGCAAGAGCGAAACACTCGTTCAAGACACGACCGATAACAGGGTTAAAGTCTTATAACCTTGTAATATTTCGGACTAATTAAATCAAAATATTAGGAAATTGATTGGTAGAAGAATATGTGGATTTAATGGAACTGATTGATAATGCTTTTTGATTATCCTTAAGTTTATTTTGTTATTTTATGGTAGACTGTTTTAATACTGACTTTGTAATCTAATGGTGTTCTTTGACAATTTCAACATGTTGAATTTTTTAGGGCAACGGATTTATATAAAATGTATTATGCAGAAATAGTGCTTCAGTTAAATGTGTATTTTAAAAACAAGGATTTTCGAATAACTCAACATAATATATATTGAAAGACGCGGATTAATACAAGCAGACCTGCATCTCTTCATAAAAACTATTTTAACGTCAACCCCACCACATCTCATTACTCAACATCAACATTTTTACTAGAATTGTAATTGTTTCTTGTTTTCTTTTGAAACAACCCCACAAATAAAAATCACACTCCGCTAAATCAAGCGACTCTGCTATGCAAGTAATGTTCCCATTTGTGAATGTAACGGCGTTTATCAATATATATATTTGTGTGTGTGTGTGTGTGTGATTTTTAGAATAAACTTTCTTCATTTACGGTATATAACATATTTATAATCTGATTATTTATTGTCTGTAACTTCGTAGTAGTCCTATAACTTCAGAATGAATAATGATCTATAATCTATTCATCAAAGAAAGAAACTAAACAGAGAAAAAGTGTAAGTATAAGAATTGTACAACTAAATAGACTGTATAATTTAAAATGAATTTTATTAAAACAGAAAATAGAACGAAAATTATTTTTTTTAGAGAGGAATTGATAAACACTACGTTTTGCGCGCAAGTGAAAACGTTTTGGACTCAAAACTCTTGTTTAGCAACTAGAATTGCGTAAATACTAGTTGCTAAAAAAAACATTTTGTTTTTGCAAAGATTGAATAATACCGAACGACATCCTAACGCATTAACGTTTATACGACTGAAAAATGGATTTGAAAGAACTGAATTCAAAATTCAAAAATGGGTGAACATATAGGGTGTTCAATAAGAAAAAACAAAACTATACCCCGCCACGGTTTTGTCCGATACCCTGTATAAATAAAATTAATTTTAAATTATGCAGACTGTTTAGTTGTATAACCCGTATACTTAAACTTTTCCTCTATATATGTAAACCTATTAGGATCGATATATGATGGAGCTACAGCGACAATTCATCTTGCTGAGCTTGAAGTTGGAATTAACATAGAGCGAGGTGTACGGCTGTTTGACGCAATATGGCCTATTCTTTTCTAGCCCTGCCTTGAAGACGTATTCCGAAATCTGGATGGTGTAAAGATTAATGATGCAAACTTAAACCATCTTAGATTTGCAGATTATATCGTGCTCCTTTCACAAGGCCCAGAGGAGCATAAAAGTGATGCACAGGGCTGGCGAACCACTTGGCTTAAAAATGAACCTCAAAATGAGTGAGGTTATGTTCAGTCAATTTGTTGAGGACAAAAGAATTTCAGTTTTAAGAAGGGATTTGTAGATTGTGGACCACTTGATATATCTCTAGGGCTATCTCCCAATGATGTCATACACTTTCTTTTGTTCCGATCCACGTGCAGGTTTTTTGTTCGTCTTTGTAATGCCAAACATACATCTTTCCATTTCTCTCTGTGCTACCAGAAATTTTTAAACTGATTGTAATCCATATTTGATGCTGATCAAAAATGTTTCTCTTCATACAAAGTGAGAGTGTTCTTAAACACTATCCTGAGCTTGCCAGCGCTCTTTAACACACCGTTCCAGCTCACAGGCTCTCCACCAAGTTCTCTGTCTAAAATAAATATAGTGATGCACAAAATGGAAATCCCTTCCTAAAACAGAAATTTTTCTACATAAAAAGGATATCAGAACTTTAAACAATGATAACTACAAGTGATAATCAGTTAACTTTTATTTTATCTTGAAGAACAAATAATATCATTTAAATGCGCCCCTCAGCTTCGTCCGGTGAATTGCAGTCTGAATACTCAGTTTTCGATTACTCATTCACATATATCGCATGGTGTATTTTCAGTGGTGATCTGATTGTTTCAATTAAGGTCATTACCATTAACTGATATTACTATTTGACGAAATAATGCATACAGGAAGCTTTTTTGCAATAAATCGATTGTTTGGCGAGATGTGTGTCTGTCACATTGTCTTGTTGAAAGAAAACATTATTTATATCCACATTTATCAATTCGGGCCTTTGGATTGGGCCTATGACTTCTTAAATTCAACTTAGTTCATCGAAACCTCATCAGCAAGGATGGGTGCTCTTATCAGGAGTTCTAATGATGCTGGCATTACTACTTGGGTTTAAAGTCTACCAACGATTAGGTAGAAACCTCCGATATATCATTTGATATAGTTTGCTTTTGGAAAGCTCTCCCACATGCAAAAATATCAAAAACGAAACACTAAATAATATGTATGTTTTTCCCGCAATGAAAACAGCTACACAGAGAAATAATAGTTCTGGGAATAAAGCTAGAAAAAGAAAAGTCAAGAAAATGGATCAGAGAACAAACTAATATTAAAGACATAATTGGACACATATTTTTGTTAACCTATAGTGAGAAAACAGATGATAGATGGCCGAAAGATTTAATTGCGAGGGGACCTAGAGAGCCAGAAAGAATCGTGATGGAGAGAAGACAATATTGATAGAGACGAGGCAATAGGAAAGACTTTATTTCTAACTTTGGGAGACAAGTCCCATAACTATTTTAAAAATATGATATTGACTAATAATTCTAAAAGGCTAAATTGTTATTAAATATGAGATTATGCTAGAAATGACGATAATATATGTTAAAAATTAAATTAAATGTAAAATGATTCATTAAAAAAAATCCACTGCAAATAAAGTTTAAAATATTCTATTGCGAAATTAAATCATTAAATGAAATTTAAAAAGGAAAGGATTTACGGTTAGAGGTGCATCAGCATCTAAGGCTATTTAGCGACTGGACCTATAGTTTTACGTGGGTTCCGAACCACGTTCATCAGCTACCGACAAACCCAGGCCAGCACTCCTCTCAGGCTATCAACCCTTGGTTATGTGCCTACCCATAAGTCTATCAGGAAGCCTACCGACTGGCGAGTGACCAACGTAGAACACTTCTCATAAGGCATTTGGCCTTACCCAGCCTTTATCTGGCGTGACTGAGGGGTAATTCGTTGTCGGCTATTACACTCTTGCCTAGAAACAATCACATTTAGGTATGGACATGTGTGGGCGTATGTATGTATATGTAAGTGTATATAAGTGTGTGTAGGGTAGGAAGTAAGACCGACAGAAAAATTAAAGAAAAACACCCATCCGAGAACTGGAATCGAACCAGCTACATTTGGAATGTCATACAAGCGACTAACCCACCAGACCACCGCGGCCGGCTGAAATTTAATAGATTGAAATTACTGCAACATAAGCGGTATTCATAACATTTTCATCAGTTTTCTCAATCGCTCAATGAGGTTGAACAAAATTGAAAGAAACACATTGTTGATTTTTTTTACGTTCCTGAGCCATGCACGTTTCCATCAAAGGCCAGTCGAAAAATTAGACCGCATTGTTTCGAAATTATCAGCCATATTTCTATATAATTACAAAATCACGTGATTACCAATGCGAATCGAGAATTTTAACGGCATTACTGCGATTGCAGCGGGTTTTAATTAGGATTTAAATATATTTGTTTGAGATTAATTAAAATCATCATTGTTAATTAGGAATCTACGCAAAAATAATTATATTTTAA
Source organism: Cosmopolites sordidus (assembly GCA_031761425.1). Classification (NCBI taxonomy): domain Eukaryota; kingdom Metazoa; phylum Arthropoda; class Insecta; order Coleoptera; family Curculionidae; genus Cosmopolites; species Cosmopolites sordidus. The sequence goes on from JARFXV010000618.1 coordinate 107,560, forward strand.
TATAATTCGATGCAGTATTTGTACACGGATCACGGAGTTTCGTTGCGGAATATTGCAATATAACGCATAATAATGCAAAATCCGCCCCGAGGTTTCGTGTTTATTTTATACAATTAGTCGACTACAAAAAGGACTCAATTACGTGTATCGGTGTACAAACAGCTGAAAACGATTTACAGGATGTTTCATCACTTTCTTTTCCGGTAGCTACTTCTGTATACATATAAAAAAAAAATTAAAAAGCTGAATTTAACATCTCAATGTTGGATTCTTGTTGACTATCAAATTAGTAACCAATTCCAATTGTTTAAAACCTGTTGGTTTTAAACAATTGGAATTCAAGTCGACAATGCAATTTTTTTGAAAGAAAAAATCTTTTATACCTGCTTCTTGCATAGTTGTTGAAATTGCATCAACTTGTGAAAATGTATTTCTATATAAATAACTTTAAAATAAAACTACAGTTTTATATAATTTTTACCGAATTATATTATTCGGACATGTTTCGCAAATACAGTGGCTTTTTCAGGTGTTGAGTATAAACTAAATTACTTCTATCTTTTTATACTCAACAGTTTATACCTGAACATCTGAAGAAGCCACTGTGTTGGCGAAACATGTCAGAATAATATAATTCAGTGAAAATTGTACTAAAATTGTAGTTTTATTTGAAAGTAATTTATAATGTATTTTCATCAAGTAAAAGTTGAAACCGCCAATTATGTATCTAGATAATAATAAATATCATTTAAGGTCATCAGTATTATTACACAAGTCAACAGATTTAAACTTTTTTGAGATAACATGATGAAAATAGGTATATCAAGAATTTTGTAGTCCTAAATCTTAAAATGATAAGCTAATTACTGTAACATGTGCAGTTTTTTTAGTTACAGGTGGTCGGTGATGGGGAAAAAAGGAGACGACATATTTTTACAATATAATATTTATTTATTATAAACATGTAAAACGTATTAAATCAAAAAAACTTTCTCCTGTTCCTCCTGTGTTCTGTAGCATCAACTCTTTTTAAAAACCAACAGTAGTTGCCCAACATAGATGGGTTCCATCGTCCCTGGTATCTTGCTTCCATCGTTCTGATTTCCTGGTGAAACATCTCCTTGTTTATCGCTTACTGCACCCAAATTTCCTGAAAAAAATCGAGCTGGGAGTGTAAAAAATGCATTTTTAAGGACATGCGACACCTTAGTATTTCATAGGCTTTCAAAAATTCATCTATGAAGTTTTTATAGTTTTCATTTTTCTTGTTGCCCAGAAATCCTTTCACTATGCTTACAAAACACTTTCAAGCTACCAATTTACTTTCATTGAGTATGTCTTAGAAACGGAAATCACCTAGAAGCAGGGAGCTTCTAGGGGTATTACCTATCACCCTTATCGTAATAAGGGTATTACCTATCACTTTTAAATCCCACCAATATCCCACTGATACTGTTCATATTTAACCCGATTTAGTATGGCTACTAAGTTGTCATAGGTTTCTTTCGTTGTCACTGAATGGGTTAAAGGAACAAATGGGATTTTGTTTCCGTTATGAACCAAGACTGCTTTTAGGCTGTATTTCGACGAATGTATGAAAATACACCACTCGTAATGTACATATTCCATATTAAACTCATTCATATATCATCATTCAACGCTCATCAATCACAATAGACACATAGCGATCTTTCCATTTTATAAAAACTTGAAAATGTTACATTTCATTTTCGCTAAAGTAAAACACTTGCATTTTTATCTAACAAGTTCAAATCTGGAATCTTATCAACACTGTTCAAATCTGGAATCAAGAAGTTCCGATTTTTGTTTTGACAATCTCTGGTCACGTACCAAATTATTTAATTAATTCTGGGTTATTAAAAGAGGTTCACTGGTAGTTGGTCAAAATGTTGGGTCACAACTGGTATTCTCAAGAAGTTGTGGATCAGATCCTGATAAAAAATTAGAATCACCCGGAAACATGTTCAGGTTTAAAGGCGCAATCGATACCAGTATTTCCTGGCTATGAAGAACTGACTTCTGTGCAGAAGGAAAATTTTGATAATGAATTTTGTCCCTTTACTTTTTTTGAAATCTCTTCTGTTTAGTGATACAAAAGTAAACAAAAGTTTACCTATATGATCAGTAGGTTCTCTCCACACCATAGGAACAGCAAATGGCTTAGAATTTTTCTTGCAATGTATCCACTGCATTAAATGTACGTGACAACTTACACAGCAAACATGACGAGCTCAACTTTTATCTTGATTTCCAATTTGGCATTTAAAATGTAAAAATAGGCTTTTTCGGTTTTTGAAATCAATTTTAATTTTGAACACTTGATTGCTTGGGAAGCAATCAATTCATAAAAGCATAAGAGCGGAGATAAACTGAAATGCGAAAACTATCGTAGCAAATAATTTCTTTAAACAACTTATAAAGTTCTAACAAGTTTTTTTTCTAAAAAGAAGCAGAGAATAGTACCGTCTATCAAAGAAGGAATGAGCGAATATCAGGCAAAACTTGAAATCGTGAAGAAATTTACTTATCTGGGAAGCAAAGTAGATCAAAACAACATCACAGAAGAGAAGGGATCAAAAATTCGAAAGGAGTTGCTAGGATCGATTCGTTTGGAAGGAGGTCAGGGCTCTCTAATGGGCTATAGCATTATCATCAGAAGTTGGAAGCAGGACAAGCTACTTTTCGACCGCGTAAATAAACTAACGACAATATAACAATCGTAAGAATAATACACAATACATAACAATATTACATTAGTAAGAATATCAGTAATAGTCATGGAGAATAGACCAAAATTATCATCATCATATGTGGCTCTACAACCCTTAAAGGGTCTTGACCTTCTGTAATATAGTGCGTCATTGATCCCTGTTTTTGATATATCATAGTTCTTATCTTTTGTTTTCCAATTTGATAATTTGAGTGTATTCATGTCGCCCAATACGTAGTCAATAAAATGGGTCTTAGCTCTTCCTCTGGGTCTTTTGCTTATTGAACCATGGCTAAGTAAGTAAGCTTATTTGCTTAGTGGGGTTACTGTCACTTGATCTTCTAACATGGCCTATCCATCTCAGCCTTTCCACTTTGATAAAGGTAACTATATTGGTGTCATTCATCATTTCTCGACCTTTTTAGTGTCGCGAATACCTAATAATAGCCAAAAAGTTAAACAAAAACATTGCAGCCCCCTCACTACAATATGTTAATTCGACGTTTATTAAAGTTTTACATCGGCCGATTAACACCGCGACGATTCGTTCTTTTTTCAGAATCGTTTTTATTTTTAAATGGCTTATAAACTCCTACGAGCATGTTCACACACTTACGAATCGTGAAAAAAAACGAATCATCTATTTGTCAATGATGGATATTTGTGTTCTTGGGCAGAGGATTTCAATGGAGGGTATATCGCCCGTTAGGTGGAACGGCGTGTTAAATGTGGCTGGCAGGCGTTTGGAAGGTTTAACATGGTATTTAAGAGCAGACTCCCTCTTTGCCTGAAAACAAAAGTCTTCGATCAGTGCTTCGACCCCTTATGACACACGGAAGTGAAACCTGGACACTCACATCGGAATCAATTCAAAAACTTCTGGCAGCACAGAGGGGAATGGAAAGATATATGCTTGATATTACAAGACGAGACAGAAAGACCTGCGCGTGGATCGGGGAACAAACGAAAGTGTGTGACATCATTAGAAAAGTAAAACGATTGAAATGGAGATGGGCAGGCCATATAGCGAGGAAAATCCTGGAGTGGATACCGCTTGATCGCAAACGTCCGCGAAGAACGGCGAACGCACGATGGACTGATGACATCATTAAGTATATAGGACCCGAGTGCAAGAAGAAAGCTCAGGACCGTAAAAGTTGGAAGCATACTGAAGAGGCCTTCATCCTGCAGTGGACCCCCACAGGCTGGTGATATATATATATATATATATATATATATATATATATATATATATATATATATATATATATATATATATATATATATATATATATATATATATATATTGCAAGAACTGTTAATCGAACTTGACAACATACATTGGGATATTATTGGGCTCTGTGAAACACGAAGGAAGGGTGAAAAGTTAATCAAACTGGAACCAACTGGACACGTACTCTACACTCGAGGTACGGAAAATGGCCGATGTGGCGGAATTGGATTCCTCATCAATCGAAAGCTGAAGGACAGTGTGGTAAAATTTGAAAGTACATCCGACCGATTAGCCCAATGCGTCATTCAGCTGAATAAAAAGTTTAGGCTTCAAATCGTCCAAGCTTATGCACCAACTATAAGCCATAAAGATGAGGAAATTGAGGAATTTTATGATGATGTGGCCCAGCTTTTATACAAGGAGAAATGTAGGTACAAAATCCTGATGGGTGAGTTTAATGCCAGAATTGGAACAACAAGAACAGACGAAAATGCAACTGGCCCATATGGAACTGGTGAGCGAAACAATAGAGGTGACAGATTAGTTGATTTTGCTGAAGGACAAGAGCTATATATTATGAATTCATTCTATAAGAAAAATATCAGCAGAAAATGGACATGGAAAAGTCCATCTGGGCTCACAAGCGAAATTGACTACATCATGACCAACGATAAAACAATATTTACCAATTGTACTGTCCTTAACAATTTTAATGTTGGAAGTGACCACCGAATTGTACGAGCAAGGGTTCGGATTGACTGTCGAAAAGAGCGCGAAAAAATGGTAAGATCAAAGAAGGGCAAGGTGGATTCTGGAAAACTGCTGGAGAGAGGAAGCGATTTTGAGATTGCTTTGTCAAACCGGTTTGCTGCGTTACAAGATCCAGAGGAGGTGGAAATATCAGTTCAATATGAAGAAATCGCCAACAATGTACTTCAAACGGCTGCCTCAACAGCACCAGAGGAAAAATGTCTCAAACAAACAAAAATCTCCAGTGAGACCATTGATTTAATGAAGAAACGGCGAGCAATGAGAAATGCAGGTAGTCCTTTTGGCAGGGTCGAGTACACTGAGCTCTGCAAAACTATAAGAAAACGTATCAGAGAGGACACGCGCCGATTCAATATGCAGCTAGTGCAAAAAACCCTGGAAGAAAACAAAGGAATTAACAAAGCTAAACAGAAGCTGAGAAACAAAAGAACGCAAATATATGCTTTAAAGCGTGAGGATGGCACAGTGTGCAGGACGCGTACCCAAATGTTAGAGATTGTCAGAAGGTTTTATTCCCAGTTATATGAAGATCAGAGCCAGTCAGGGACAGCAATACCCACGGAAGAACAATATATAATACCAGATATCCTAGTGGAGGAAGTAACAAATGCTATAGAATTGATGAAGAACGGCAAGGCTCCAGGAAATGATAGTGTAACTGTCGAAATGCTAAAAGCTGGTGGTCGGACGTTACATAAAACACTGGCAAAATTATACTCAAAATGCCTCAAAGAACAAAAAGTACCTGACTTATGGAAAAATGCAGAAGTGATCCTTTTACATAAAAAAGGAGCACAGGAAGATTTAAAGAACTACCGTCCAATAAGCCTCCTATCAGTGATGTACAAAGTTTTCACTAAGATAATTTCTAAAAGAATATTAAAAAAACTGAATGACGCACAACCAAGAGAACAAGCAGGATTCAGAAGTGGATTCGGTACAATGGATCACATCCAGGTTGTACAGCAGGTCATAGAAAGGCACAACGAATACACCATGCCACTGTGCTTGGCTTTTATCGACTACGAAAAAGCATTTGATTCCATCTCAAAGCATGCGATAATGGATGCACTGCTTAGCCAAGGTGTAGAGAGAGCCTATGTAAACCTATTAGAATCGATATACGATGGAGCTACAGCCACAATTCACCTTGATGATCTTGAAGTGGGAATTAATATAGAACGAGGTGTACGGCAGGGTGACGCAATATCGCCTATTCTTTTCTCGGCTGGCCTTGAAGAAGTATTCCGTAAACTGGATTGGGAACAGGATGGGGTAAAGATCAATGGTGCAAACTTAAACCATCTTAGATTTGCAGATGATATTATTCTCATTTCACAAGACCCAGAGGAGCTGCAAAGACGCATACAAGAACTGCAAAGGGCTGGCGAACCATTTGGCTTGAAAATAAACCTGAAAAAGAGTCAGGTTATGTTCAATAACTTCGCTCAGGACAGAAGAATTTCAGTTTTAGGAAGGGATTTAGAGATTGTGGACAGCTTTGTATATCTTGGGCAGAGGATTTCCATGGAGGGGAATACCGCCCGGGAGGTGGAACGGCGTATTAAATGTGGTTGGCAGGCATTTGGTAGGCTCAACATAGTGTTTAAGAGCAGACTCCCACTTTGCCTGAAACGAAAAGTATTCGATCAGTGCGTTCTACCCGTTATGACAAACGGAAGTGAAACCTGGACACTCACATCGCAATCAATTCAAAAACTTCGGGTGGCACAGAGGGGAATGGAAAGATGTATGGTTGGCATTACAAGACGAGACAGAAAGTCCTGCGCATGGATCAGGGAACAAACAAAAGTCTGTGACATCATTAGAAGAGTAAAACAGTTGAAATGGAGATGGGCAGGCCATATAGCGAGGCGATGGGACGACAGATGGACCAAGGCAATCCTGGAGTGGATACCGCTTGATCGCAAACGTCCGCGAAGAAGACCGAAAGCACGATGGACTGATGACATCGTTAAGTATATTGGACCCGAGTGGCAGAGGAAAGCCCAGGACCGTGAAGGTTGGAAGCATGCTGAAGAGGCCTTCATCCTGCAGTGGATCGATACGGGCTGATGATGATGATATATATATATATATATATATATATATATATATATATATATATATATATATATATATATATATATATATATATATATATATATATATATATATATGTATATATATATATATATATATATATATATATATATATATATATATATATATATATATATATATATATATATATATATATATATATAGCATGGTGGGACGAATAGGGGGTAACAAAAAGACGGTTAAATGGCAGGACAATATAAGAAGAGATGCTGAAGAACAAATGCACATCAAAAACTGGCAAGGGACTGCTGGATATCGATCCCACTGGAAGCGAAAGTTGAAGAAGATCAGGGCTCACTGATGTAGCACAACAGGAAGAAGAATAATAATATAAAAGGAAGGATATATTTCACACACGTCAGTCAATATAAAGTATAAAAAATACAAACATTTTACGAATTTATAAAAGTCATAATTGTAACAATAATGAAAGAGAAAATTGTAATTTATTTTTATGAAAGAACGGAAGCATTGTATATTATTCTTTAACGAAAATTTCTTTTATCACCAACGAACTAGCCAAATAATTAAATTACCGTAGTTCGTAAGATTGTATCTTTTGTACCGAACGTTTTATTAAAACGTTGCTGTTAATATTTCTCCATATTTATAGGGCCATTACCTTTTATTCCTTTCTTTAATAATAACTGTAGTGTATAAAACAGCTACAGTCATTAGGAAACAAGCCTACAAATAATACAAAGGACAGCTTTATTGCTTGTTTAATAACTTTAAATGGTAGAAAGGTTCTCAGTTCGTTCTGTTATTAGTAACTATAAGAAAACATAGAGGCTATTAAATTGGAGGTAAATAAAAGTAATGGCAACTATTCTGCGCATACTGTTTCCGTTAAATGAGGTGTTTAAATAATTGAAAAACAGATATTATCTGATACTAAAAATAGAATCACCATCGGCTGCGTTGGTGCGATGCCTAAGGTGGCCACACGATGGTATCGGTAGCGTGGTAGCTGGTTCGACTACCGTGCTCAGTTAGAAAAAAGGGCAAAAACTGCGGTAAATATAGTCCGTTTCAAGATATTTCGTTGCCCTTCGGCAAAATGTTAATTGCCCCAATAAATTTCAATAAAAATACTCCTAGTTTCCTAAAAGGCACCAGAACCGGAGTGGTTTCACTTCTGATTGATTTTGGGAATAATAAAATATTGTTAAATTATGATTAAATTATTATTATTATTATGTATGACTAAAATATTGTTTATTGGTTTGTGTATTTTAAATTTATTAGTACAACAAAATAAACAAATAAATAAATTTATCTATTAGTACAATAAAAATTATAACTTAAATTCAATTATATATTTAATTTGGTTTCGCTCTCACTGTCAGTTTGATCTACATTAATAATAAGTGGTCCCATATTATTATCCTCTATTTTAATAACATGGTTAATCGAATTTATCCAACTTTTTTTGGGAATACTATCTACAACTTTCCAAATTAATATTGCAGCACTTGCACTTAGAGTCGGAGAAATATTTTCTGCTCCTCTAACATTGGATTTTATCTGATGCCACATATGCTCAATTGGATTAAAAATACAGTAATACAGCAGTGGTGTCACATACATATTCTTTTTTAATGTTAAATCTCTTTAATATTTCTGTAAGATTACATTTTTTATATGTATTTTCGAAGTATATATCTTTTTTTAATATATAGTTCTGAATTTTCAATTTAATGTTATTAGCATTAGGAACTTTAATTTTTTGCCTGTTATGATAACTAGCATTGTCCATTACAATTGCACTTTCTTTAGGCACATTAGGCAGAAGGCTATTTATAAACCAATCTTCAAAAAAATTCTGCTGTTGTGTCGTCATGGTAGTTCAAAGATGAATGTTTATTATTTTTGGAGGACAACCATAAACAATTTGGAACCCATCCATTCTCGGAACCAGCATGTAAAATTGTAATTATTTTTCCCTCGTTCGCTGAGGCTTTGGTTTGGCATTTTGTTGATGTATCTACCTATCGTTTTGCTGACGTCTCATGTGTATCGAACCATGTTTCATCAAGGTAGATAATAGGACGATTTTCTAATGTATTTTTTATAGGCCGCCATCGTTCCAATCATTATGATTCCATTAATATTGGTCTTTATTAATAATCCGATATGCAAAACCCATTTGAGATAATATTCTCCGGAGGCTAGTTCTGTTGCAAAGAATGTTGGTTTCATCTTTCCTTAGTAGCTGTTGCAATGAATGCAATGTAGGCAAAGTTTGATGTTCATACATAGCATACATTTTGCTTCGAATTAAGTCTTTGTTTGTTTCGTCAACACATTTGCTTTCACCAGAATCACTACGGACTTTTTTGGCTTTAATTGGCTTCGTCACAATATCCTTAACTGTAGACAACGGAGTTTTTGTTAATGAAGATATTTCTGCTGCGGCTGCATTTACATTAAGCACCATATTCAATAAAGAAACATACACATTTTTAACAATTTACTTAGCATCGAGCAATAAATGTTTTCTTTTAAAATTAGCGCTACTGGAGGCACAATGATTATTATCTTGCCAAGAACGCTACATTTTTAACACGTTTGGAATAACAAAAAATACGATCTAAATTATAGAACTGCTCCGTTTAAGAAAAGAATGCGAACTAAACTAAAATATTTCGAAACTACTAAACCAGGTATAAAATTAATTTTATCTTTTTACCTTTTATTTTATTAAGCTCGGCCCTGGTTACATTTCTCGCAAATTTACCGGGTTTCGTTACGACAGGGGTTGTTAAAAGTTTATTGCAGCCAATCTGTAAACGATATATCTTGAAACGCACTATACATGAAAAATTTAATTTGCCTGAAATGGCCCATGTACAGGTGAAAAATATTACTTAATATTTTTGTTCTTTTTGTTCTTTGTTTGTAAAGTATTAATAGCATACGTAATTAGTACAATAAGTGTATAATATAAATATTTAACAAAAAAGGAAAAAATTAATATCAAATTTAGTTTTAAAAATACTCTAAACATAATATTTAACAAAAATTTAGAAAAAAGGGCACGAAAATGTGACCATAAACTAGAGCCATGGCATGTATAAAGCAGTAAAGATTTTTCTTCGCATTTTGCTCTTAATTTATCGACACGTTTTGTTTATTTCAAGTGTTGAAATTATAAAATTAAATTAAAACAAACTTGGCTGAATAATAATTTTGTTCGAAATGGGTCGTACCATCTATTGTACAGATGCTGAAAGAATGCAGCTTTTAACATTGCGGAAAAAAGCAGTCACTAGGGGAAATTGCACGAATCGTTGGTCGTTTCAAAAAAAATGGTGGAAAATGCCTTAAGAAAACAACCAGTTCACGAAAACCGTGGAGGTAGAAGAAAAACGACACCTCATACTCACAGGCAGATTGTCCGAATGTCAAAAAAACGAACCTATTTAAATCGTCGAAATTTAAAGTGAACTAGGTTAGAAATAAGTTCAAGAACAATTCGAAGAAGGCTTCAGTCATGCAACTTACACAGTAAAGCAGCTAGAAAAGCCCCTTTATTATGCGCCAAGAATGTAAAACAACATTTAAAGTTTGCCCAAGATCAGTTAATTTGGTATGGTGCACAGGGAATCAAGAAATGGGGTAATGTTTTATGGAGCGATGAAACAAAAATAAATTTAGTAGGTTCTGATAGTAGGCGATATGTTAGAAGACTACTCAATCAAGAATTATTACCAAAACATACTATTAAAACTATAAACATGGATGCGGTAATGTAAAGCTGTGAGCAGCTTTTTTGATAGTGTGGTTTAGGGCCAATTTACTGGATTCCACGTTCTTCGTAGAGTCCTGCTGCCTTTTGCAGAAGAAAATATGCCGCTGGTATGAAAATATCAACGCGATAATGATCCGAAACATACAGCTAGGAAAACAAAACCATTTCTTAGTTATAATAAAAAGGATTTATTGCCGTGGAATTCCCAATAGCGGTACCTTAACACAATTGAGAACTTGTGGACCTCCCTCAAGAATGCCCTGGATAAACATATCCAAGATTCGTGATCTGTGTGATGTTATACACAACTTTTGACGCACCACGATTGCATTTTTTGAGCATTTCTCTCCACCAATCGACACGAGCCTTTCTTTTTTGAGCGATTGTCAAATTATGCGGAATTCAACGCGCACAAATCTTTTGCACGGCTAAATGTTAATGTAAAATTTTGTGTATGTTTATCATATTAATGCCCAGGGATGCCTTAATCTCACGGTGTGTCACATGACGATCTTGCTTTATCAATTCGTGCAAAGTATCGATGTTTTCTGACAACAGCCGATTTTGGACGACCTTCTTTAAATTCGTTCGTGAGCGAACGACGGCCACGATTGAATTCCCTAAACCAGTGATATACAATGGTTGTAGCTGGCGCTTCATCGTCAAAAGTCGAATTGAGTTGATCGATGCACTATTGTTGAGATAATGTTGAGATGAAATTTTCAAGTTACTAAACAACAAAAATAACATCATATTTTACGATGTATATGTCATATGGTGCCTAGCAACACCATTGTTGCCAATTTCGGATACATAAATAGCAACCCTTGTATTTAATACCGATCTAATTTCCCGATGATACCTACATGGTGAGCAATTTGCAAAAATCTTCACATTATATAGTTATCTTTTATTTTAAAATGATAAATGTTCAGCACTTATAATAAGTGGATTTACCAATAAAAAACACGTTTCTAGCAAACACTAAACAAGTCGTTGCAATACGTACTCGGTAATTACGTATTTTTTTCTAATGAGGAAATAATATTTGGCTCCCTCATCTTTCAGACGTGTCTACTAGGGTCATTAAGGCTTTAAATGTAGCGGGAGATCAGTAATTAGTTGCTGAAATAAATGTAATTTGCATCGATTTTAGTTTTCCGGGCATGTGTGTGGGTTGAGGGTTCGGCAATAAGCACCAACTACTACTAGCTATTAGCTCTTTGGAAAACTGTTGTTTTAATTAGGATTATAATGGAATTGAGGTGAAGTACTGAAATTAACTAACACGCAATATTTAACAAATTAACTAATTGTAAAAAGTATCTTTCTATTGGATTTTTATCTCAAATTTTAATGTTAATATTAGTATTATTATATTGAATCAAAAGTAATGTTTCAAAAAGAAATCAACTCAACTTTGTGTGGTACATCAAATTCTTAACCGTAACATTATGAACTAAATTCTATACATCAGGATTATGTCAGTGGTCGGACGTATTGGTATTATTATTATTGGTATTATTACCAGGTGTGACGGTTAATAATCCTTAATTTTTTCTTTAAAAAAAACACGTTTAATTCTGTGAGAAAGTTAAAAAATGTTTTATTCAAAGTATGCGCCATTGCTAGCTGTACATTTTTCCTATTTCTCTGACAATTTTTGGATGCCCTCCCACAAAAACTGTACATTTTTTGAGGTGGTCCAGTCATCAAGTCATTTTTTGACTTTTCCGACCGCTCTCCAGGTATCATGGGGCGTTGTGCTGCAAAATCATTTTCTCGTGTTTTGTATCTCATTCTTGTCAATCAACGTATGGTTGTTTTTTCTATCAACGTATGGTTCAAATTGATCATTTAGGGACGGTAACGAACGGTATTAGCTGTTTCACCTGGTTTCAGAAATTCAAGGTACGCGACATCCTTCTGATATAACCAAATGCACAATATTGTTTTCTTTCCAAAGCGATTTGATCTTGCCGTCGATGTTGATAGGTGTTCTGTTTCAACCCATGATTTTCTGTGTTTTGTGTTCACGAAAAATATATCAATTTTTCGTCTCCAGTTAAAAAAGTCTTTCTTTGGTTCCTTTCTTGCATTTCATTTCCATCTATCTGTTCTTCAACTGATGAACAGTGGTACCCATTTTCCTGCCTTCTGGACCTTTCCCATGGCATGCAGATGAACACCAATTGTTCGGTTACTAACATTTAAAATTTCTGCTATTTGTTACTGAGTTTGCATATCACCTTCTTCCATTAATGCTTGCGATTCGACATCTGCATTTTTTTTTCAATTGATCTGGGTGTTCTTTGTGTTTCAAGTCGAAATAACCATTTTTGAATCGACTAAACTAAGGCCCCCAAGCGGCTTTCATTGAAACATTGTCACCGTAAATTTCCACAAGTATTAGACGGTTTTCATTCAGATTTTTTTTTTGACTAAACAAGAAAAGCAGTATGTGTCGCAAATACTCATTATTTGGCTCGAAACTCGACATGTTTACCATGCGAAAAAAATATGATGCTAACTCGAAATAGTTTAACCAACAATGGCGTTTTAAAAAGTACCGTCGCAGCAACAAAATGACATAAGAGTTTAGACTGTGAACCGACCCTTGTTTCCATCGCCATCTTTTAAAAAAAATAAAAGATTGTTATCCATCACACCAGGTACTATGTGTTTGATATCATAAGGTAGACTGATAAGTCATGATCACTGATGAGTCAAGCATGAGTTATTTAATATAAAGGGTTATACAATAAGGTTGTCAGAACTTTAAAATCAGCCACAATAATAACTACCAGTGATAACCTGGTATTTTTTATCTTGAATGCCATATGATGGCGTTAGTTGTGTGATATTACAACCTGCCATCAAAATGGCGAGTTGACATGGCCTAACCCCGATCGTCTCTCCCAACTGCTTTTATTGCGTTCATCTGGAGCTCGGCTGATGACGGCTGAAAAGCTAGTAACCTGTCCGAGAGATACGTGGCGGTGGGCAGAGAGGAGCGGTGGCGCCACGTGGAGAGAGGGTGAATGATTTCTCTAATATATATATATATATATATATATATATATATATATATATATATATATATATATATATATATATATATATATATATATATATATATATATATATATATATATTTATATATACAGTGCTAGCCAAAAGTCCCTCCTCCTTTTATCTTTTGGACGGTTATACCTAAACTAATGAAATTTAGAATTAATTCCTTTTCTAGTGATAGCTGATGATGTAATCATCATAGATGGCGCCACAGTGCCATTGTGGCCAATAATTTTCAATGGAATCCTATGGCAAGTGACACCTCGTTTGAAAGGTATTTAAACGACCTATTCAACCATACTTTGTTTGGATTCAATTGGTTTTGACACATAAAATAAATAAATACTAAAATTTCAGATTAGTGTATAATTAACACAGATTCACAAGCTCACCTCTGGACTATTTTACTTTTTCTGCTTTTACATGGTTTCAATTTTTGAATAATTACTTGAATTTTTTTTGCCTGAAACGTTTGAGTTTCCAAATAAACACAATGTTACGTACTTTAGAAGACGAGGTAGCAGCTATCTTAATGCTTGGTGAATACGGAAAGAATTTTCATACTGCGATGCGCTTTTTTAGTGAGAGGTATCCCTATCGCCCTATATCGAGGACTTATTTGAGCGAGCTTCTTCATAAATTTGAAACAACAGTGTTAAAGATGCAAAACGATCTGGCAGACTAAACATTTCTAATGACTAAGAAATTGACATAATAGCAGAAATGGTAGTAAACCCTACATGTTCTACAATTCAAGTTGCATCTACCTGTGCAGTCAAAGTCAGTCAAAGGACGGTTGAAAAAAAATCACCCCTATAAATTAAAAATGGTGCATCAACTTTTAGATAACGACCGCAACCGAAGACTGCAATTCTGTGAAAATATGACCACTAGAATTGATCAAGCGTCAGATTATTTAAAAAGAATTTGCTTTAGTGGCGAAAGTAGTTTGTACCTAAGTTGAAATGTGAACACTCAAAATGTAAAGTTCAGGAATGATACAAATCCTCACGTATTTAGTGAGAAACATACACAGTTTCCAGAAAAAGTAAATGTCTGGGTTTGGGTCAACATAACCGGTAAAGTATACCTGGAGATGTTAGAGATCGCGATTGAGCCGGTAATTCTCGAAATTCTGGAAGGCAATCCAGATGAATTTTGTAACTTGGAAACGAAGGTCCTCCATGTTATTGTGCTGCAGTAAGACATTATTTGGATCAGGGATATCCTGGTAGATGAATTGGGCGACGAGGTTCGATAGAATGGCCGGTTCGGTCACCGGAACTTACACTTTTACTTTTATTTCTGTGGGGGGATACCTTAAATCTAAAGTATATGCTACAACATCTGACAGTATAGCTGTTTTAAGTTAACGACTTATTGAAGAGTTTAGAGCAATTTCTGCTGAAACATTTGAACAAGTGCGACAAGAGTTTACCAAGAAAATGTTTTACTGCCAGGAACTAGGTGGAGCACATTTTGAACATTTACTGTAAAGACGGACTTGTGAATCTGTATTAATTATACGCTAAATTAAAATTTTAGTATTTATTTATTTTATACATGAAAACTACCTTGAACCCAAACAAAATTAGTATGGTTAAATAGGTCTTTTAAACACCTTTTAAATGAGGTGCCATCTAGGATCACTACGTTATCAGCTATCGCTAAAAAAGTGATAGCTGATAGTAGTGAAGTAATAAGGAGTTAAAGTTAGGAGTTCAGTTATTTTCACATCCCAAATTTCATTAGTTTGACTTTTGGCTAGCACTATATATATTTATTTGTGTGTATCTATATATGTTATATATATATATATATATATATATATATATATATATATATATATATATATATATATATATATATATAATTTTCACGCAATGCTCGAAAAGTCTGGAAAACTGATGACGTATTTTGATGATAGACACGAATATTTTCTACACGATGTTGAATCGTGTATCATTTCATTGTGAATTGACACAATGTACTGATGAAAAATAGCAACATCTGATGCGTATTCAATGCGAGCTTCAACTTTCTACAGTTACTTATTGGTCCGTAGCAATTTTTTTGATAAACCGGATTTTTCCAGTGCGTTCTGAAAATCGATTTCAACACTGTCAAGTAACGGTGCGCTATCAAGTGTTGTTTCAGATTTGGATACTGCGACGAAAACTTACAAAGTTTCAACCGGCTTATAGAAATGTTTTGTCAATAGGTTAGGTTTTGAGGGGGTTTAAGGGATTCTTAGGAGACCAAGATTCGACTGAATACGACTCGTAAACGAAGAGCCAGAAATAGCACACTTCAGCATCGCCACAGCAAAAAAAAAGACAGAAGCGCAAATCAAAGATCAACAGCATACTGATTTGCTTTTTTGATAGGCGGGAGATTATTAGTAAGGATTTTTTTAAACTTTAAACCCGTATTTTGACCGAGAGGTACTTGAAAGAAAAACTTCTTCAAAAAGTGCTTCTTCAACCAAACTTGGGCCGGAGGTTCCCTTTTCTTTTTTCCAAAAATGAAAACTCATCTCAAAAGGCACCATTTTGGGACTTTGGAGATCATTGGAAAGGTCACAACTGACTAAAATAATCCGATTCGCGAAAATAATTGTCACGGACCATCAAGTGACTATAGAGATTTCAAACTCGTACTGAAGATGCTTTAGATGTTGACCTGCCGCCGCTCTAAAGGGGAAGCCAAAAGTATTGCCAGGCAGAATGCTATGCCACTAGTCTCATTACTTTAAGTATACACCTCGTATCGTCCTATTGTTATTGCACAGAGTTTAATAACTTTTTTCTTAGTCTTTAGGTATACTTTTCTTCTAATAGTAAATTACATATTTCCCTTAAGCATCTTTTTCTTTCTCCACCAATCATTTCACCATTTATGTGTCTATTTCGTCAGTCCCCTCTTACTTTACCTATTTTAAACTTTCAATTGTTGATTTAGTTGGTGGTGGTGATTTATTTTATTTTATAGATTTCTTTTGGTTAAATATTTTCTTTTTGCATCCCTTCTTTCTATTAATTTTCTAATGATTTATATATTTTTCTATATAGTGCTCTCTTCGTATATCTTAATACTGTTTTTTTGGAATGGTTACTATATTTTCATTATTTTTTATACTGCTTATTGCCTTCTCCATTTTTCAAATTTCCTGTTATTCTTCAATTTTTTCTTTTAGCTTGTAAATCGTAACGTTATATTATAAACTCTTTTATTATAATATATAACGATTGTTTTATTCTTTTGAACGTAGTGTTACTGCAGAAGGAGGTGTACTAATGTAATACATGTACTAATGTACTAAATGTACTAAAGTACTAATATAATACATTAGATGTACTAACGTATAGGATAAATATGACTCTACCATTTTAATTATTTATAATTTTTAAAAGAAACAAAACAAATTTTTTTCTCAATTCTTTTATTGGAACCTTCGGTGTGAAACACTAAACTCGGATAAATTTACCACTAAACACCACATCACTTTTTAAACTTCTCGATGCACGTTTCGCTAACCATCTTAGCATCATCAGGAGATGATTTAATCTAATTCTAAAACTAAACTATGTTCAATTTATATGATAACCCTACCTAATGAAGCGTCTAAAAATTATGAATCGTGAAATTTACTGAGCCTTACATTATTTAATGAGCCTTAAAGTTAACCGAACGGAATAACTCCTTTTTCCGAGTTCACGATTTTCTTACGTTTCTCTATTTGAATGCTTTCATATGCACCCAAAGCCCTATTGTTATTTACACTTTTAACCAGTCTTTAATTACTAATATCTATATTTTGATCATGTTCAATTGCATGTTGCCCAATATACCTTCGTTCACAATTTTGAAAACTAATTTCGTAAATCTCGACTTTTCGTGGCGATTTTCTTTATCCTTTGGATTACCCAGGACATCTTTTGTCCACTTTTTTCAAAATTTTGTTATATAAATACAACATAGTTTAGTTTTAGAATTAGATTAGATCATCTCCTGATGATGTTAACATCGTTAGCGAAACATGCGTCGAGAAGTTTAAAAAAGTAATTTGGTGTTTAGTGGTAAATCTCTTCGAGTTTAATTTATTTTCTGTTCTATGACTATTTCGTCTTTAAATTTTATACTAATTTATAAAAGCATTGCAATTTTGATTTTCTACTTGTAGTTATTTATTGATATATCAAAAGTTTGATGTCTTTTCATGCTATAAATATAGGTCGATGTTTTTCATCCAGTAAAGCAAATTTTATTGCAAAGATAAATCACAAAGAGAAGATCACAATATGAGAAATACTGTTTGTGTTGGCTTCTCATTCTGTTGTCGATTAGCTGTCTAAAAAATGCCTGAAACGTTTCAATGTTCCCCACTCACGTCCTACCGGAAACAAACGTCACTTCTACCGAACAGGTCAGCGATGAAAAACCACGAAAATTTTAAAAACTTTTCCATCGTCGACTGCGCACACCCACATAAAAGTAAAAACTCGCCCACATTATCTTTCGAGAAAGAAAGTTTCATGGAACGAGAGTCCACTCGGAAATATTTTAATACTTTTGCCAAAGTTTCGAAGACGCACCCCGGCGTCTCGACGTCCCGCCGACGCGAGCAGCGTCGCGATTAGATGCTCAATTAGACCGAATGATAAACTAATAGATTTCAAGCGGAGCGTCCAAATTTAATTTGTATAATGCCGGAGATAAAAGTTCTTAAACTTTAATTAAAAAAGCACTTTGTTAAATCGGCCTGGGCCGCTGTATTACGAATGGATTAATGAATCTTTGTCGGCGCAAAAAAGAAAACTCTAATGGAGAAAAATACCATTCGAATTGATTTCTATTTTGCCTTATTTATTATTTTTTCCAAAGTCATTGACTTAGCTGAATTGTAATGTTTTGTGTTTTTAGTTTATTAATGAAAATTAAACATTATTATTTAATGTATATCTTTATTATATATTATTATAATGTATATAATTGATATATTGTTAGGATAAATGTAATATATACGCAGGGTGTAAACGCTTACTAGCGTATAAATGATGTTCCAACAACAGTTGAAGGACTCAAAGAGATTTACCACTAAACACCAAATAACTGTTTTTAACTTATCGACACGCGATTCGCTAACCATGTTAGCATCATCAGGAGATTATGTAATCTAGGAATTCTAGCTAATCATCTCTTGATGATGTTAATATGGTTGTTTGTACTAGACGTAAACTTTTTTGGACTTAACTTCATCTCTGTAACACTTTCTTAACATCATTACACAAAGTTTAACGCAAATCGTGTGGAGCAGTTATGGAGCAAAGTGTGGAGGAGACTCTAGAAACGTCGATTTGATAACGTGATGCACAAATGTCGATTTGATTTCGCTAGCTCTGTAGCTTCTTCAGAAATTACTATTTTCGAAGTTAAAAGGGGAATAAATACAAATCCATATTTTTTAAGAAATCCCCACAGATGCTCTTTCTTGTCAGTACAAATCCAGTAAAGGTGATTTTTCAGGTCTATTTGATCGTTCAGAAGGGTTTTCGCATCTTTGAAATGGTTTATGTCCAAACCCTCTAGATGGTTTAGTTTAGTACATGCAGTATTTTAAAATCTTTGTTAAAACGAAGTTTTTCTTTTAACAGATGTGAGACGTAATTAGAATTGTGTTTCTGATTGAGAAAACCTCATTCAGGTTCTTTAATTCATTTCATGAAATATTTACCTGTTTGTCCTATATACGTTTTCGAACATGACCCCCAGTATAGTTGATATACTATCGATTTTTGTTTGCAATTATTTGCTTGTTTTTACTTTGCAATTTTTGATACATTTTCCAAGCCTGTTATTGTTTTAAAGGCTTCTTTTACATTATTTTTATATAAGAATTTTTCAACCTTTTTCGACGATTTGCTAAAATATGTTATTGATTTGAATGCATAGTATTTTTCATTATTTTGTATTTCAGAGGCGCCATTTTGATGGAGTTTTCTTTTTAGAATATGATCTATTATTCTGTCTGAATAACCATTGTTTAGCGCAATTTGTTTGATAGTGTTTAGTTAGTAAGTAAGTAAGTAAGTAAAGTAAGTTTAGTTCCTTATCTGCATCTAATCTGCATCTAATAAAGTAACATTGATCAGTCTTTGAACAAGGTTATGATAAGCTGCTCATTTATGTTGTGGGTGTAATAATTTTTGTATCTGTTGAGAGGATTTGTATAGAGGAATGCATAAAAAAAGCATTTCAACCCACAACAATATACATTAGCAGCTTATCATAATCTTGTACCCAGTCTGTTTCTTTGAAAAGTTATAAATAATTAAAATTGTAGCCTGACATCTACTATTACAATTCGGTTGTTATTGTTATTCAATTACTATTACACAGATCAACAAATTAATTTTTTTTGGGGGTAACGTTGATGAAAATAGGTTTATATGAAGTATTTTGTAGTCCTAAATCTGAAAAGGTTAAGCTAATTACTGTAACACGTAAATTTATTTTACAGGGGATTGGTGGTGGGAAAAAAAAGAAACGACATATTTTTACAATATAATATTTTATTTAAACATATAAAACGTGTTAAATCTATGCAAAGACATTATTGAGAATTATGTGAATAAAAAATATATTATATGAGATGTCATACAGTGACAAAAACGTTCACTTTTTTCTCTTGTGTTTTGTAGCATTATCTCCTTTTAAAAACCAGCAGTGGTCGCCCAACGTAGATCATCCTGATGTCCTGGTGAAACCTCTCTCTTAGTTCGTCGCTTACTGTACCCAAGTTTTCCGGAAAAAAAATCATATGGGAGTGTAAAAAAAGCATTTTTAAGGACATGCGACACCCTAGTATTTAATAGACTTTTAACCCTTAAGAGAAGCACCGGATAAATGATACCAAGGGGTGAAGCAAAAGTGTTTTTTTATAAATGGTCACCTTGAGGGGATGACTTTGAGTGAGGGAAAAAATTTTACTATCCCTACTACAGATCCCCCACCATAGCCATCTTAAGATGTGAATACTAACAAAAATATAAGCGATCAAAGTCAATCTATGGGTATACGCTACCCAGTGCTGTTGTTGTGTCAGTGTTTTATCAATAAATAAAAACCGTTAAATAGCCTTTTTGAACA
This sequence comes from Cosmopolites sordidus, assembly GCA_031761425.1. Classification (NCBI taxonomy): domain Eukaryota; kingdom Metazoa; phylum Arthropoda; class Insecta; order Coleoptera; family Curculionidae; genus Cosmopolites; species Cosmopolites sordidus. The sequence goes on from JARFXV010000618.1 coordinate 128,398, forward strand.
AACAGTGTGTTTTTTTCGATCTTGACACAGTTTGTGGTCAGTAAATCATAGATATTATATTTTCTATAGTATTTTTATTGAAAAGTTTGATTATTTATTTTTTTAACATTTGTTTATCGTCTTTCATTTTTTATTTAGCTCAAAATGAACACGCGTTCTCGTACTCGCTGTGCGCCTGAAGTAGAAGCGTCTTATGAGGCAGCTCATATATTTTCAACAACGAAGAGAGTGAAAGCGAGACCGAATCGGCTTTTGAAGACCATCATACCAGTGAATTTTACCTAACTAAATAATTATATTTTTTTTAAATAAAGTTAAATTATGTAATAAGTATCTGAAAATACATTAAGTCCCCTTTTGAATGCCGTTAAACGAAAGTTTTTATCTATTAATTCCGCCTAGATATGATAGTTTGAATAGAACACCTCATTTTAACTTTTTTTTTAATTTTTGCTGATTTTGTCGATGGTGTTAGGAATACTATTACTTTTTGGAACATTCTATAGATATAGTCTTTTTCTATACTGATTGAGGTTTAAATTAAACAAAAAATATTAAATTAGGTAATTAAATCAAAAGATATTAATAATCAAAGACATACTGTCTGTGCTCCTGAATCGGGAAGCACAGAAGTGCCTCTCTTGAGAGCTAAGAGTTCATCTGTAAGGTTTTTATAGTTTTCATCTTTCTTGTTGCCCAGAAAACCTTTCACTACACTTCCAAAATATTTCCAAGCTGCCAATTGGCTTTGACAAAGTTTTTTATTAGTCCAAACTTAATATGGAGAGATGAAAGAAGCACTTTTTTCGGGTTAACAAACAAGGCATATTTTGTTTTTGAGGTACCAGGTTTAAAAAAGTTCTTTTAAAGAAGCCAATCTTTCTTACTGTAATGTTCTTTTGTTGCCCTACAGTCCCATATACACAAAAAAAAAAGGAATATTTTGTAAAACCCCCTTGAAGTCCTAGATATATACCTATCACATTTAAATCCTTACAAATATTCTACTAATATTGTTCATATCTAACTTGATTTAGTATGGTTCCTAAGTTGTCATAGGTTTCTTTCATTGTCACTGAATATGCTAAAGGGGTAGATGGGTTTTTGTTTCCATTATACAGCAAGGCTGTTTCAGGCTGTCTTTCGACGAATCTATGAAAAAATGCCACTCCGAAGGTACATGTTCCATAATAAACTCATTATTTAAACCATCAATTTCAGACACATAGCGCTCCTTCCATTTTATAAAAAGTTGAAAATGTTACATTCCGTTTTCCGTAAATTGAAATGCATTTTTATCTAACATGTTCCACTGTTGAAGTTTGGAACCAAGAAGTTCCGATTTTTGTTTTGACAATCCCAGGTCACGTACGAAAGAAATCAATTAATTAATTCTGAGTTGTTAGTGAGGTTCACTGACAGTTGTTAAAAATGTTGGGTCACAACTGGTGTTCTCAGGAAGTTGTGGATCAGATCCTGATGATGAATTAGAACCACCGGGAAACATGTTTAAAGGCGCAATCGGTACCGGTAGTTCCTGGCTGTGAGCAACTGGCCTGAGTGCAGAAGACATATTTGGATACTGAATTTTGTCTCTTTGCTTTTTTGAAAGTCCTTCTGTTTTAGTGATACAAAAGTAGCAATCACTTACATGGTCAGTAGGTTCTCTCCACACTATAAAAACGAGACAAAAGCAAACTAAACTATAGAAAACAAAACTGCCCTTAAAGGTTAGTAGAATACTGTGAAAATACCCCCTTTACGGTTTTGTGGCAATTCCTACATTGTCCAGTCCAAAGTCAGGAATATACAATGGTCCAATTTCCCCATGATATAAACGAGAGGCAATTACTTGAAAATACGACGTGCTAGGACCTTTTCTGTAAAAAAGAAATAGTGCATGTTCATCAATGTTACAAAAATTATATCGACCTGTGTATTATACTATTACAATTCAGTTGCTTGCTTTTTTTGATAAGTGGAGTTTTTTCATATTATGAGCCATGTTTATTAATGATTTCATTATTTTTAAAATTCATCTATTATATCAATATAACAGAAATAATTTTCATAGAGTGAAGATGTAAAGTTTAAACCTACTCGAATATGACCAATTATTAATTATATATTTTTATTACAGGTAAGACATTCATAGACGTTATAAGTACCTTAACTTCTTTAGTATAATCGGTAAGTAAATAAATATTTCTTATAAAACAAAATCTACGCTCTTTAAGAGAATCAACTAACTTCCACAATCTGATCAGGATTGATGGGGTTTGTTGGCAAAGCATGCCTTGCAGTGACCTTGCAGCCTCTGCCATTTTGATTTCATGTTTATTAAACTAAACTCTAAGAGATTTACCACTAAACACCAAATCATGTTTTAAACTTCTCGACACACATTTCGCTAACCATCATCAGGACATGACTAAATCTTGACTTAGTTAAATTGTAATGTTCTGTCATTCGGCGTTAATATATTTTAATAATATTAATTATTACACAAATTTTCTTTTTCTACCTCTACTTACAAAACTATTTATTAAGTTTGTATGAGAGTGTTTATATTTCAAAAATAATTATAATACGTTAAATCTGAATCTTTATATCTGTATTCTAATGCTTGTCAAAATTGTCTCCACATATCATACAATCAAAAAAATAAACGCCAAAGTACCCGGTGCCACTATCAGGTCGTCGACAGCTATAATTGCCTCGCGAACTAATTGTTCAGTATGCAATTCACCTGTCTCTGTCAGAAGCACGATTTAGTGGCCGACCGACAAGGGGTTGGGGGGCAAAAGCAGCCTGTGCGACGGTTGGAGCTGGAGTGAATAGGGTGGAGATGAGGGGGGAAGTGGATGGCAATAATGGCGACGTGTGTGTACTTGCACCGTTGGCAACTTGTTAAGCAAACTAACTCGAACAATGTTATAAACTACGGATCAGAACGGTATGCAATGTGTCGGACAACTCTCCGCCAATTAGTTGAGAGCCCAAACGACACCTCAATATCGTTTGAGTGGGGTTGCGTGGATATTTAGATTTGATTAGTTTGAACAGCCAATGAAGAGAATAAATTGTTTGTTACAAAACACAAATATACAAATTTTTTAACGAGTGATAAGAGTACAGTTTTTATATATCAGTATAATATATCTAAGCTATGTCGTTTTTGCTGTACTGTACGAAATGGAATGTTATTAACAATCTTCGCCCATCTTTCTGGCAAATAATGTATTTCTTTATTACTCTTAGAAATACAGCAATCTGTCCACACGGACAATAAGCTTACAATTGGCAAGGTATAAATGGCATGTACAGATCGATTCAGTAATCGGACTGCATAGAAAGGATGTCTCAATAGGTATAGTCCGTTTCAAGATATTTCGTTGCTTTTCGGCAAAATGTTAATTGCCCCAATAAATTTCAATAAAAATATTCCTAGTTTCTCAAAGGGCGCCAGACCCGGAGTGGTTAAACTTAATATTGAGTTGTTAAATAATTTTAGGAAAATAAAATATTGATAATAATTAAAACACTTGGTATTTGTTTCACAATATATTCAAGATATTCTCTAACATGTTTCGGCCTCGCGACCATTCTCAAAGAGAGTTATGTATAAACTATACTAAAGTTTCAAAGTGCTGTCTAATGGAAGTCGGTTTTTTCATCTCGTTAAATTTATTACACTATCAATAATTGGAGTATTTCCGAAGTCTAGCTGGGTGTTTGTTAGGTTTTTGCCGTCGTATATGGCTTTTTTAATTTCGAAAATTTCCAGGTAATTTAACAGTCTGCTTTTATTGCAGCTATGTATTAATTTGGTATTATTAATGTTAAAAAAATGGTTCTGGTCTATACAATGTTCGGCAAAGCCCGTCTTTCTCTGATTGTGTAAAATTGAATATTTATGTTCTTTTAGCCTATCATTGAGCGATCGGCCCGTTTGGCCTATATAAATAGCATCACACATATTACATTTAATTTCGTATACTCCAGATTTGTCACAAAATTTTGCTCTTTCTTTGTTATTGTTTAACATCGATGCAAGATTATTCTTATTAACAGAGATAATATTAATATTTTCGTTCTTTAACTGATTTGTGATTCTTGAACTTAATTTGTGAATATAGTTTATAGCATGCCAATTTTTAGAATCTTTTTCGGGTGTTGCGGCATAAAAATGTTTGGTGTTGTTTTTCTTAATCTTGTTTTTTATCATTTTATCTATGATGCTTGGCTGATATCCATTATTCCTTGCGATATTTTTGATAATATTAAGTTCTTTTTCATAGCTGTCTTTTTTAAGTGGAATCGTTAGAAGTCTGTGGGTCATACTATGAAAAGTGGACATTTTTATCAGCCAAGCATCATAGATAAAATGATAAAAAACAAGATTAAGAAAAACAACACCAAATATTTTTATGCCGCAACACCCGAAAAAGATTCTAAAAATTGGCATGCTATAAACTATATTCACAAATTAAGTTCAAGAATCACAAATCAGTTAAAGAACGAAAATATTAATATTATCTCTGTTAATAAGAATAATCTTGCATCGATGTTAAATAATAACAAAGAAAGAGCAAAATTTTGTGACAAATCTGGAGTATACGAAATTAAATATAATATGTGTGACGCTATTTATATAGGCCAAACGGGCCGATCGCTCAATGATAGGCTAAAAGAACATAAATATTCAATTTTACACAATCAGAGAAAGACGGGCTTTGCCGAACATTGTATAGACCAGAACCATTTTTTTAACATTAATAATACCAAATTAATACATAGCTGCAATAAAAGCAGACTGTTAAATTACCTGGAAATTTTCGAAATTAAAAAAGCCATATACGACGGCAAAAACCTAACAAACACCCAGCTAGACTTCGGAAATACTCCAATTATTGATAGTGTAATAAATTTAACGAGATGAAAAAACCGACTTCCATTAGACAGCACTTTGAAACTTTAGTTTAGTTTATACATAACTCTCTTTGAGAATGGTCGCGAGGCCGAAACATGTTAGAGAATATCTTGAATATATTGTGAAACAAATACCAAGTGTTTTAATTATTATCATTGTTACTATGTTTCACCAAGAGCCAACCGCGCAATCAATCAAAATAAAATATTGTTAAAATATGATTAAATTATTATTATTATTATTTATAACTGAAACATTGTTTATTGGTTTGTGTATTTTTAATTTATTATAACAATAAAAATAAGCAAATAAATTTATCTATTAGTACAAAAAAAATTATAACTTTAATTTAATTATACATTTAATTCGGTTTCGCTCTCACTGACACTTTGATCTACATTAATAATAAGTGGTTCTATATTATTAGTCAATGATATATAGGAATCTTCTATTCTAATAATATGGTTAATCGAACTTATTAAACTTTCTTTGGGAATGCTATCTAACACCTTCCTAATTAATGTTGCAACACTTGCACTTAGAGTCGGAGAAATTTTTTCTGCTCTAACATTAGATTTTACCTGATGCCACATATGTTCAATTGGATTAAAGATACAGTAATACGGGGGAAGGTGTAAAACCGTATCAGTGGTATCACAGACACATTCCTTTTTAATGTTAAATGTCTTGAATATTTCTAGATTACATTTTTTATGCGAGCTAAACTAAAATATTTCGAAACTACTAAACCAGATATAGAATTATTTTTTTTATACCTGTTATTTTATTAGGCCCGGCCCTGTGCATATTTCTTTACGTTTTGTTGCGACAGGGGTTGTTAAAAGTTTATTGCAGTCAATCGGTCAACGATATATCTTGAACCGTACTATACTTCGAAATTTCCTTCATAAATATGATATAATCAACAATTTTAGAAAAATAGCATGGTTGTTTTTTCATCAAAAGGTGAAGACAGACTTGGCAGATATGTTTTAGAAATATTCTAAATGCCCCCCTCCACTGTTTCTACATTTTCGTTAGTCTTTGTAAAAATTTTTCAATAACTATTTGACACAATTGCGGTTCCATTACATCATTCACTAACGGCGTGTTTTTCTGCAAGTCACTAATCGTCTGCGGGTTGTTAGAATAGACTTGGTTAGACCACATGATCTTGCAGGCCACTGAATATCACCATTTCGAGAAATGACGCAGCTAGGAAAACGTGCCTGTAACAAAAGCAAATTTTCCTTAGCCGTATGACACGTATCTTCGTCTTGTTGAAAGAAGATACTGTCAAGTTTCTTAACACATTCAAAAAAAATTTTTTTTTCTTAATATATTGCGGTAGCATTCGCCATTAACATTTGCCGTTTCACTCTTATCATTTTCATGAAAAAATGTCCCTATAACCCCTCCAGCCCACAATGTATACCACATTATTACTCGAAGAGGATCTAAAGGTTCTTGTGCAATTACTCGAGGACTTTCACTTCTCCAAATACTACAATTTTGCTTTGTGAAAATGAGTTTCGTCGGAAAACATAGTTTGATTGCAAAATGTTGCACACGTTTTTTCGTCGTCAAACGATCCATAAATAAACTGCCCGGTCTCTAATTATAATTTAATAGTCCAGTCACATTAGGGGTCTCACCTTGGAATGAGAGATAATAAGCTGTAAACTTGTATAATGCTTTATTTTGGCATTCTAAAGGTTGTCTCAAAAGTCTCATAAAATCTTGTGTCCGCGTCTTAAGATATTCAAGGTCAAAGTTCAAAAAAGTCGGTTTTTCGCAAATATCTCGCTTTCTATGCTTTCTATGATATTTGCATCCGTTTTTGAGATAGAGCGCAAGGTCAACCGTGAGTCCCGGTAAATAATACATCGTATAAAGGTAATTATTCATTAAAAAATTAATTATTATGAACAATTCGCATTGTTTATTAATTAATACATTGTATTTAATAATATGTTTCATTATTTTTGGATTAAAACGGTTGAGCGTATAAAAATATATTTGGAACAAAATTTGTTGAGAATTTTATGCTCTACAATATTCACGAGCGAGATTTTCAACACGAGATTTTATGAGACTTATGAGACAACTTTTAGAATGCTAAAATAAAAGTTTATACAACTTTACAGCTTATTATCTGTCATTTCGAGGTTCACCATCATTTTTGGCTTAAGTGACTGTACTATAAGGTACTTTTGTCTCTATTATAATTCTGAACTTGAACTGAAATGATTAGTCAAATCTGCACAGATCTGAAGGTTGGAATTTTTTTAATCTTCGTAGACCATCACGTAATACTAGATTACTGGCCAACACATTAGGATGATCTGCTAGTTCTTTTTGCATCTTTCACTACATTGTTTTATTGACGCTTTGCTGGACGGTACTGAGATATCTAGCTGGATGATGGAATTGGGGATATATCTTCAAGCATCTACGATTATACGCATAACTTATTTATTTATTCTGAAATCTCCGGAGAATTTCAAGATTTGGGTCTACTGATGATCCCCATAGTAAAATGCCATATGTCCAGACTGCTTCTAGTATAACTTTGTAAAGTAATATTTTAGTATTCAGAGTTAATTTAGATTTTTATCCAATAAGCCAATACATTTGCTTTCATTTCAATACAAACCATTTACGTTTTATGAAAATATGCTTGTGCCAAGTTGATCTTCAGTCCAAATGAATAAAAACTTATTTTGTATCTTTTGCTTGCAATTATTGACAATTGTTAAACGGAATCGGTCGGCATGTATCTCTTTTCAGAGTAAAGGTGACGTGTACGGATTTTTCTTCATTAGTCTTTGATTTCCATCTTTAAGCCAGTATTTAATTTAATTTAAATAAGAAGTTACCCCCTAGGTTGGGGTGTGAAGCCATGATTACAATATCGTCCGCAATACAAATAAAATGAGAGTGATTTTTTAAAAGTAAAATATTCTTTGAGTGCAGTTGTGATAGCTGTCGCAGTAGGATTTTTTCCACAAGGTTCTACAGATCTGAAAATATGGTGACTGCCGGTGCAGCACCTGGAGAATACGGTGGGTGACCAACCTCTTCCCAACCTATCACTATGATTATTTTCATTGTCATGCTGGAGTGTAACACATATTCGATTAATCAAGCTGATTACGATCAAACTGAGCACCATAATATTCAGCACTTATGGTATAAGACAACTTAAAAACTAACGTCGGTTTTAAATTTTAAAATCCAATGCCAAAATGTACTTTTTAATTTGAAACATTTCAATGTTTCCCTCATGACCTGTCAACCTATTGCCGTAAAAACGGGATATGTATTGCCCTAACTTAGACAAGCTAAACTTTACATTTTCAGAGTCAAGTATGGGGTTTAAAAATTTAAACGAAACATCAGAGTTGAAATCTTACCTCTTGTTGTGACGGTTTACGCAATTTTTCTCTATTACTTATATTCAATAAAACGAAAATCTAATCTCGGGTAAAATTACATCATCATAATTCTGAAAATCATTATTTATATAAATTAAACTAACATATATTAATCACCGGATATTACTGGAAGAAAAAATTGAAGTATACTTTAATGTACCTGATAATTTTAACAAATAAAAATTGACTATTGACTTACGGCAACACAAATAAACCATTTCACAGCTAGGAAGTTACACATACATTTCTAATTGAATTTATTACCTGAGAAACTCGAAAAAACTTTTTTCCAAACTTAATTATTTTCCTTGCAGATAGATTTTCCTGCCCATAGCTAACCACAACAACGAAATTCTTACGAAAATTCATCACCCGTCTCTTAACTTTCGAATCGTAATATCTTCAGTATCGGAAAACTTTAAAACCAACGCCGGTTTTAAATTTTAAAACCCGATACCAAACTAGACTTTTTAATTTAAAACTTTTCAATTTTTGCCTCACGACCTGTCATCCTATTGGCGTGAAAACGGGATATTTATTGCTCTAACCCAGACAAGCTAAACTTTGCATTTCCATTTGCATTGGTTTAAAAATTTAAACGACACGTCAGAGTTGAAACGTTACCTTTTGGTGTAACAGTTGCGCTATGGTTCTCAACTGCTTCTTTGTTTATGTAGCAATAAAGGAATTTTGTGGGTGACATAGTTCGGGTATGTGACATATTACTAGTTATTCATCTTCTTTATCTTAAAAATATTCCAAAATGAGTTTCTTTCAGATGATAAACCATTTAATTGCAATTAATTAATTACAATTAATTACTTAATTATTTTCGTTGCAAATAACGGGTATTTCATTAAGAGGTTTCGAATGTTGGTAACGAATAAAAGAAACGTTTCATAACATACCTGAAAGTTATTTATGGCAGTGCGAAGCTGGATAGTGTACAATTATACGTGGAATATAACATCTGTCGAATGACCGCCACGACTTCTCTGGCAGCTCACAATTCTTTTGTTGAAATTCTCGATTACTGCTGAACACATTTGCGGAGTTATGTCACGAATTATTCGCCTAATTTCTTCTTTGAACTGTTGAACGGTTTGCGGATTATTTTCGTAAGCTTTGCTCTTCACATAGCCTCACAAAAAATAGTCTAGCGGCGTCAAGTCGCATGATCTTGGTGGCCAATTTACGTCCCCATTCCGGGAGATCAGCCTCCCTCCAAACTGTGTACGCAATAAAGTCAATGTTTCACGTGCTGTATGACATGTCGCACCATCTTGTTGAAACCACATATTCTCTAAATCCATGTCCATTATTTGATCCCATAAAAAAACATCAATCATCGTTCGGTATCGTTCTCCGTTTACTGTAACAGCTCGTTCATCTTCATCTTCAAAAAAATACGGTTCAATGATACCCTCAGCCCAAAAACCGCACCAAACTGTGACACGTTGAGCATGCATCGGGATTTCGTGGATTTCTCTAGGATTTTCATTGCCCCAGATGCGACAATTTTGTTTATTTACGTAACCGTTTAAGTGGAAATGAGCCTCGTCACTGAAAATGATTTTATCGCAAAAATTATTGTCATTTGCCTTCATCTGTAGGATCCAATTGGCAAATGCACGGCGTTGCCCATGGTCGGCTGGCTTTAGCTCCTGTGTTAGCTGAATTTTGTAAGGACAGGAAAGAATTGTGAGCTGCCAGAGAAGTCGTGGCGGTTATTTGACAGATGTTGTATTCCACGTATAATTGTACACTATCCAGCTTCGCACTGCCATAAATAACTTTCAGGTATGTTATGAAACGTTTCTTTTATTCGTTACCAACATTCAAAACCTCTTAATGGAATACCCTTTATATATATATATATATATATATATATATATATATATATATATATATATATATATATATATATATATATATATATATATATATATATATATTTATATATATATATATATATATATATATATATATATATATATATATATATATATATATATATATATATATATATATATATATATATATATCCCAATCCCATAGCTAACCTTAACAACGAAATTCTTGCGAAAATTCATTTCTCACCCGTCTCTTAACTTTGGAATCGTAATATCGTCAGTATCGGAAAACTTAAAAACCAACGCCAGTTTTAAATTTTAAAACCCGATACCAAACTAGACTTTTTAATTTGAAACTTTTCTATTTTTGCCTCACGACCTGTCAACCTATTGGCGTAAAAACGGGATATTTATTGCTCTGACCCAGACAAGCTAAACTTTGCATTTTCAGAATCGGGTACGGGGTTTAAAAATTTAAACGACACGTCAGAGTTGAAATGTTACGTTTTGGTGTAACGGTTTGCGCTATTTTTCTCAATTTTTTCGTTGTTTATATAGCAATAAAGGAATTTTGTGGGTGACATATTTCCCGGACATGACATATCACTAGTTATTCATCTTCTTTATCTTAAAAATATTCCAAAATGAGCTTCTTTCAGATGATAAACCATTTAATTACAAATATCCTGTATTGTTACATTCAATAAAACGAAAATATAATCTCGTGTACATTACATCATCATGATTCTGAAAATCGTTGCTAATACAAATTTCAACATCTATTAATCACCGAATATTACTGGAACAAAAAAATTAAGTATAATTTAATCTACCTGACAATTTTAACAAATTAAAATTAACTATTGACTTTCGGCAACACAAATAAACCACTCCGCAGCTAACGCAAGGAGTTTACACATATATTTCTAATTTAATTTATTATTTGAGAAGCTCAAATAAACTTTTTTCCAAACTTAATTATTTTCGTTGCAGATATATAGCCCATAGCGAACCGCAACAATGAAATACGAAAATTCATCACCCTTCTCTTAACTTTCGAATCGTAATATCACGAGTATCGAAAAACTTAAAAAGTAACGCCGGTTTTACATTTTAAACCCGATACCAAACTAGACTTTTCAATTTGAAACTTTTCAATTTTTGCCTCACGACCTGTCAACCTATTGACGTAAAAACGGGATATTTATTACTCTAACCCAAACAAGCTAAACTTTGCATTTTCACAATCGGGTACGGGGTTTAAAAATTTAAACGACGCGTCAGAGTTGAAATGTTACCTTTTGGTGTAACGGTTTGCACTATTTTTCTCAATTAGTTCGTTGTTTATCTAGCAATAAAGGAATTTTGTGGGTGACATAGTTCGCGAACATGATATATTGCTAGTTAATAATCTTCTTTATTTTAAAAATATTCCAAAATGAGCTCTTTTTAGAGGATAAACCATTTAATTATAAATATCCTGCATTGTTACATTCAATAAAACAAAAATATAATCTCGTTACGTTACATCATCGTGATTCTGAAAATCATTGCTTATATAAATTTCAACTAAGCACTCAACAATTCACAATTTAATCACCGAATATCACTAGAACAAAAAATGAAGTATAATGTAATCTGCTTGACAATTTTAACAAATAAAAATTGACTATTGACAGACGGCAACACAAATAAACCATTTCAGAGTTAATGGCAGGAACTTACACATGGATTTCCAATTGGATTTATTACATAAGAAACTCAAATAAACTTTTTTACAACCTTAATTATTTCCGTTACAGATTGATATCCCATAGCGAACCGCAACAATGAAATACTTCCAAAAATTTATCACTTAGTCTCTTTCTTTCGAATCATAATATCGTCAGCATAGGAGAACTTAAAAACTATCGTCGGTTTTTAATTTTAAACTCCATACCAAACTAGACTTCTTAATTTTAAACTTTTCAATTTTTGTCTTGTCAACCTCTTCGGCCTGTCAACCTTTTGGTGTTAAAAACTGGATATTTATTGCTCTATCCTAGACAAGCTAAACTTTACATTTTCAGAATCGGGTACGGGGTTTAAAAATTAATTAAAAAATGACACGTCAGAGTTGAAGTGTTACCTTTGGCTGTAACCGTCTCTGCAATTTTTCCCAATTGCTTCGTTATTTATGTAACAATAAAGAAATTGCGTGGATGACATAGCCAACGGTCATTACATATTACTTATTATTCATTGTAAGATTCTCCAAGAAATTTCTTCAGAAAAAATATTCTTTAGTTATTTTTTAAATATATGAGCTACTACTTGAAGATGTATTAAAACAATGCAGATAATCCATCTGATTCATAAATCAAAATTATAGAAAATATTTAGTGTTGGTTTGCAAATATCTTTTAAACCATATAACTGTTGCTAATAAAATATATAAAATAAATCTTTCAGAATGAACTCCTTTCAATAATCAATCCTTTAAATGGAAATATCAAGCATTCTTTCTATTAAAACGTTGAATTCAACAAAATTGTTATATATTTTTCAATCCAACTGCGAATGTAGCCTCTCCTAATTCCTTCATATTAGACCGGTGTGAACCGTCGGGTTATCTACTCAGCACATCTGTGGTTTTCGACGTACTGTTTTTTTGCCAAACCATGGTACCTAATCTAAGACTCGTACGTTCCACCTAGTGTGACAGGCGTTATAGCCTACAAATTGCCATACATGTGCTACATACTTTACATCACTATAATAATGTAAATTTACTAATTATGTTTCATTCAAATAAAATATAGAATAAACTAATAATAATTGTTGATATTATTCATATAAAGGGTGGTCCAAAGTGTTACAGGGGTAGAAAGGTAAGGTCGACCTTAAACTATAATTCGGCTCAGGGAAGTTTCGTGACCAAACAGCGCTACATAGGAGAGGAGCGCTCGTTTTGTATGCGCAAGTACAAAATTTCGACAACATTCCAATTCACACAATCGTGAGCACTAAGCTCACCGTTGATTCTAAGAGAATTCTAAGAAGAAGGCTCACCTAAGCCTTCCGTTGATTAAGTTGGTTCAACCGACGAAAACATTGAGAGAGTAAGAGCGTCCATGCGCCAAAAACCAAACTTATCGATTCGAAAGCGCGCAGGCTATAAATGTGACGAGATCGCCGGTGATTTGCATCCTTTACAAAGATTTACACCTGCAACCATACAAGCTTGAGTTGGTGAGCCGGCGGACTCCGCTAATAGACTTTTTTTCGCTAACAAAATGATAAACCAATTTCCACTAGTCAACAATATCTTATTTTCCGATAAGGCTTCACATTAATGGCCGTATTAATAATCAAAATTATCACTACTAGTGTGTAGAATACCCTAAAAAAACATGACAGGCCCCTGCGTAACCCGAAGGTCACAGTTTGGGCTGCAATGTCGGCATCCGGAATAATTGGCTCGTTTTTTTTCGAAGACCATCAAGGCCGTGCCGTAACGGTGAATTTTTAGCGTTATGTCGACATGCTTCAAACCTTTTTCACTCCTGCTCTTCAAGAATTTGAAAGATACGGTCAGGACACTTGTCCTTCCAATAGGACAGAACCACCTGCCACACTTCCAATCTCTCTTTTTCAGGAAAATTAATTCGAATCGAAGAGGAGACATTCAGTGGGGCCCCCGAAGCCCGGGCGTGACCTGGTATTTTTTTATGGGGATATCTTAAAAGTCAAGTGTGCTGCAATCGCTCCGCCACTCTGGATGATCTAAAGAAGAATATTAGGCAAGAAATCGAAGCCATACCTGCTGACACTAGCCACCGCGTTATTGCGAATTTTGGAAATCGGATTTAGAAGTGCCAGGACAGAATTGGAGCCATTGGATTGGAGACAAAAATTTGCATCTTTTCCCGCTGAGTAGATGGAGTAAAACATCCCAATTGAAGGTTAAGAATGTTTGTTGACTCCTGACTGAAACGTATAGTCGTGCATTGTAATAATAAAACAACGCCTTTCCTGTTTGCCAATTCTGGTCCTTTTTTTTAATTACTGTTTTCAGCCGATTTAATTGTGAGCATTAGATGACTGTGTTGCTGGTTTGGTTGCGTAGCAGAAACAAAGTATATGACTCCCTTCCCTTCCAGTATCACTAAATGCAAAGCATAATTTTCTTTGAACGAAGGCCAGCTTTCCTAGTAGTTAAAACTGCTGATCCTGGCAACCCCCTATGATTTTTCTTATTGCACGTTATTGAACACAATTTATTTTTCATCACCAGTTATTTTCCGCTTCAAAATGGGGTCTCAGATATTTTTTCAGCAAAAAAACGCACGAAGATATTGGTTCCAGCAAATTTTGTTCACTAAGTTAATGATGGATCCACACATCATATCGGCAGACGTACCCTTTCTTTCAGATGCTCAAAAACGGTCGATTTACGAATATTTAACTTATTTACTATCTAACGAACCATAGTGCGTGAATCTTTAGTTATTATGATCTTTATTCCCTCGCCGTTAGTGGTTGAATGCCGGTCAGAGCGAATTCGGTCTTCCAGGTTAAAATTTCCGCCCCCTGAAGCGACCGAACCACTTTTGCACCGTGGTCTCCCGATGTGAACTCTCTCAATGAACTACATAAATATTTTGTTTTTTTATATAATAAAATATATATACATAAATATATACATACAATTTTTGTTTTGTTTTTAGTTTGCGGTCAGCGGTCTTTTAGACAGCGGTCTTGCCCTTTTAAGATACAAAAGCATAATGTGACTTAAATGCAAGTTATCGACCGACATTTTCAATTTGATCTAAAAGCAAATCAAATCGAATCTGAAAGTAAACATAGTAAATACTGCAGGAATTATTATTATAACATTACTAATCCACAGATTTTTGTTTATAAGCCTTAGAAAAACAAGTAATAGAAAATCCCAACGAACTTTCCTGACCTCGTAATATATTTGATTTTTTATAATAAATTGTTTAATCCAGTTGTTATTTCGTTGCATTAAGGCTTAAGTACAAAAATTTAAGAACCACTACAAAATACCCGTGGATCTTAACAAACCAAAGTTGACAGTTGACTTATAGTATAATAAATAAACCATTTTCGTTCGAACAATGAGCGTAAAACTTTCGAACATCGATTTATAATTTAATTTATTGTCCCAGGGACTGAAATAAAGTTTTCTCGGAACTTTGTTTCCTTGCGGGTAGAAATCCTGCAGCTAAGAGCAGCAACGAAATACATCACTCCGGCGAAAATTTTATCGAAAATTCATCGCCTTCCCGTTTAGTGATCGAGGCGTGATATCGTTTCAAGCGCGACAAACTAAAAAAAACTATCGGCGGTTTTAAATATTTAAGTCGCGAGTTACGCGGTGCCAAACTCAACTTTTCAATTTGAAACTTTTCAATTTTTGCCTCGTGACCCGTCGACCTTTCCGACAAGAACGCAATATTTATTGCCCGAGCCCAGACAAGCTGAACTTTGCATTTTCAGAATCGGATACAACGTTTAAAAATTTAAACAACACGTCAGAGTTGAAATATTACCTTTTGCTGTTACCTTTTGCGCTATTTTACCCAATTGCATCGTAATTTATGTAGCGATAAAGGAATTTCATAGTTGACATAACCAGAAATCATTTTAGATACGAGGTGTATAAAGAAAATAATGAAATTGATTTTTTATATTTTTTTTTATTTAGTTGAAATTCCTTTTCCTTTTGAAAGTCTCCTGCAAAATAGTTGCCTTTGGAAGCCTGACAGCTCTGGAGATGGTTTATTCCCTCTTCATAACAGGGCTGGAACTCAGATACTGGCATTGCTATTCAGCTGGTCGGTTACTGCTTTTTGAGTGTTCACCAGTGTTCTAAAATAGTGTCCATTGAGGTGAATTTTCAATCTTGGGGAAAGGAAAAGTCACAAGGACTCGAGTCTGGCGATTAAGGAGGCTACCGAGTCGCAGTGATGTTTTTACTTATTACTTATTCTTACTTTATTCGTTAATTGAAATCACCGATGTGTTCTTGACACGAATGGCCCTTTTCCATTCCCTTTTTCGGTTTGACCTTGGGACACAAATTCTTTATGGACGATCCCGTGGCTACCAAAACAGCAAATCAGCATGCCATTAATCTATGATTTGCTCATTCGAACCTCTTTTGGCCATGGTGAGTTTGGAGTGTCATTCTTGGCTTTGGCGCTTCGTTTCCGGGTCGTATTCAAAAATTCAGGACTCGTCACTAGTAATAATACATTCCAGAAAATGAGCCTTATTTTCAATCTGTCACAAAATGTCAAGATATATTTCCCTCCTGTTATCCTGTTGATCCTACAAAAGGTTTTTCGAAACCCGGGACTGCATTTGTCGGATCTGCTACGTGTGCTGAGATACTGGCATCGCCATTCAGCTGGTCGGTTACAGCTTTTTGAAT
Source organism: Cosmopolites sordidus (assembly GCA_031761425.1). NCBI lineage: Eukaryota > Metazoa > Arthropoda > Insecta > Coleoptera > Curculionidae > Cosmopolites > Cosmopolites sordidus. The sequence goes on from JARFXV010000618.1 coordinate 145,063, forward strand.
ATTCTCAAATGTTCTAAACTGTGAATTTTCAATCTTGGGAAAAGGAAAAGTCATAAGGACTCGAGTCTGGCAAATAAAGAGGCTGCGGAGTCACAGTAATGTTTTTACTTATTACTTATACTTACTTTATTCGTTAATTGAAATCACCCAGGTGGGCATATTCTCAATTGACATATCCTCCCAGCAAGGTAGTATTTCTTTTTAGACTACCAGGCGCTATATTACTACGCACAGGTAGCCATAGGGTAGGTGTATATCGGTTAGTATCAGTAATGATGCGCATGGTAACGTTCAATTGACAGTCTATCACATGGCAATTAGTTTTCTTTATCTGGGAATTAATGGACCAGACAAGAGATGCATACTTAGTAGTAGAATAGACCAGTCTCAGTGCCGAATTGCGAAGTGAACGTCCAACCGGCCAGTTTGCGGCTTTTCAGTATATCAGAAACATTTGTGATGTGGTTTTTAAAAGACAAGCATCGGCCGAGACCCGACATCTGAAACAAAACTTTATTGTTCACGGTTGTTCGAAATTATTGTCACTTATTCTCAGAACACATTCAAAAAATCCGGTTTACGAAAAGAATTATTACGGACCGCCAAGTGATTCTAGGCAGCTTAAGCTCGTACTGAAAAGGCATCAGATGTCGGTCTACCTAATTCTTCCATATCGAGCGCTACTCCACCAGTCTCATTACTTTATTTAGACGGTTCTGTTTGGTTTGAAAATTTTTTGTTTACATATGTATCATAGCAGGAAATAAACAATTAAAATTTAGTAAGAAAAATATATTTTGTGGTTGTCGTTTAAACAACACTTTTTGCCTCATTCAAAAGAATTGTGTTATGCAGTTTTTTCGTTTTTATATTTTGTAATAATACATACGTTATATAGAGGCTTCATTTAATCCCGAAACTTACGTGACCTATAAATATGGACAACCAACACAACAATTGGTAATGATTAACACAAAATCACTAAATTTCTTAAACTACGACTTACGTTTATTGCTTTTTTCAAGTTTGTAAGAAATATTTTTCTTTCAATTATATACACAGTTTAGTACTAGCAACGAAAACAAACCCATAACATAACATTTGCCCACTTCCACATTATTTCAAACCTAAAGTAAAAAAAGAATCTAAAAATAACACATGCCATGGAAGGAAAAAAGGAAGAAGAGAGTTGTTGATAAAATACAAACAACAAAAATTGTTTGTTTTAAATAATCAAATGTATTTAAGAGGAGTTTTTAAAATATTTTTTTGTTGCTCAGGAAAAAGGAAAGATCTAGAGGTAATTTTAGTAATATTTTTGGTGACAAATTTTACCACCTGAACTATTGAATTATTTAATTCAACATAAAAAAATTAAAATTCCTAAGTTAACTAAATCACTAATCACATGGGCTACGGGATTAAGGCTGACTCTGTACAATACTAATGAAAATAAAATTGTTAATAAAATCATAATATTTTAATTAATTTTAATCGGGATAAATTGAGATCAAAACACTTCGTCATCTTGAGTTTTATATTTATTCATCTTTCAGGTCTTTGGCAGCCGACTGTTTATTTGACTGCGAAGCAAACGATGAAGACGACTGAGCATCATCAACGGGATTGTCGACTTTTTCAAAAAAAACTATTGGAAGTTGTGTTTGCTTTTTTATTTTAATAAACAGATGTTACAGAGCGAATGGTTTGGTTTTTTGCTTTATAGGATCATAATCCATTATGTTTCTTTAATACTTAGGCCTTTCAAAATCTCATAGAAAATATTTTAAATGTCCATGTTGGTAGTTCTAACTCACCCATGTTCATCCTCATCCTCGTTCTATTCTGAAGAATATTTGATTAGGTCTTCCAATTCCAGGTGTTCAATGGTGAACACCTTATACTGTTCGGCTGGATGTAAACATTCATCATATAACTGAGTCATTAAAGTTTTCAGAACTACGAAAAGCATTGTTCTACAGATTTTTCCAACATAATATTATCATTATTGAAGCCAATTCATCCATTACTTCCTTAATATATACAATCACATTAACAATTGTGAATGACTTTCAGCAAGAACTTTAACATCAGAGGAATCATCAACCATCGTGCCAATTATTTCGAAAACCTTCGAAAGCATCTATTGATACTCTGATGATGAAACGACTGAAGCAATGATGATATATTAGGTGTTAATAAAATGACTTAAACATTTTTATCTTCTGTGATTAGTGACAAGGATACCCGTGAGTGTTGTATATTATCAATAAAACTTTGAATGGTAATCCTTCCTTCTCTAAATATCTTTCACCTTCTGAACTAAAACATTGATGAAGCAATTTCTAAACCTTTACATAAGCTAGGGAAAATTTATATGGAGAGTCACTGAATCCCCTATGAACTTACAGATCATATTAAGAGCAGAAAAATATTCCAGAATAGCATTGTGACCTGTGACGAAAAGTGGATCCTCTACGATAATCCAAAGAGGTAAAAATCGTACATTAAACTTGGTGAGTCATCAACCAGTACCAGAAAATTTAATATCCACTCCAAAAGTGTTGTGTGCATACAAGGGGGTAAGTGAATGTACCTAAACCAAACCAAACCAAATCAAACTAAACCAAACCAACAATCTTTAACATTATTTCAAAGAAAAAAGTTCCTTACAAGAGTCAAAAACCTAAGGGTTCTCCAGTTGTAAATTGCTAAATCACCAATCGAAAAGCTCTGTTAAGAAATAACATTTTAAACAAATATGTCTAAAAGCACAATTGGTAAAGATTAATTGTAAATTATTTCACGAATAAACTACAAATGAACTAATGAACATTGTTAAAACATAATTTTTTAAATTAACGATCATACCTTTCATCAGACCTGAAGGATGTGGCAAGACCGCAATATCGAACAAAAATTGTTTTTTCAAAATTGAAAAAAAAAATCAGTGTTTCGGTGTGTGAGTTTAAGTTCGATTTTTTTTCCAAAATTCCAAAAAATATTCTGTGCAGGAATATCAGGATATGCTTCTAATTTACGGAGAACCGCTCCAAAGTTCCAAAGAGTATAGGCTTTTATACAGGCAAAGATACACCGAAAGGCTGCTTTCAGCTCACCAAACCATTTGTCCAAATTTCTCAAAGACTTTTGGATATGAGTAGTGTGGTCCCACTACTGTGGTGGTTTCAAAAATATGGTCGGCAACGAGAAATCGACTCCAATGTCGAAGAACCAATTTTACATCTTGTTGAAGAGGATTCTACTAGAAGTACCCGAAATGTGGCGCGACAAGTTGGAGTTTCCCATTGTCTAGTACCACTAAATGAGCAATTACTCTGCACTTATCATGTTCAAAGCAAAAACTCACCCAACCTTGCCTTATCATGTTCGCCCATGCAAAAATATTGTGAATGGTTTATTGGTCAAAACCAAAGAAATCCAAATTTTGTGTTCAATATTTTATCAACAGACGAAGCTTCTTGCACGAAGAATAGGATGGTAGATATTTTGAACAGTTAATTCAATAAATCAAAAATCAAGTGTTTCTTAATATGACATGAATCATTTAAAGTGTATTATGATGTAAAAAAATAATGCTAGTAATTTCAACTTTGACATTAAACAACGATAAGGTGTAAGTTTTCCTTTTTTTTGTAACAAAACGAATCAAAGGTATGTGGAAATGAATGGAATAAGTGATTATAAATATATTAAATTGTATTTTGAAATAAATCCTTAATAGGTTAGTGCAACAAAAAATGAATTTCGATAGTTCTGAAATAAACAAGACGAGAATAGAAGTTGCCATTGTTAAGAAAATTTAACTTGTTTTCAGACCTGTTTTCGGTCGAAATGGTTGCATTTTAGAGACATGTGGAAACGATCCTCTAGTTAGGCTGGGAGATTTTATCAGTGCAACATCACCTGATGGATAGCCGCTTCCAATCTCATTAGGAAGTCAAAGAAAGGCTCAATTACTTTATCATATCAAAACTATCAAGTTTGATTCGGTTTGAGATTTGACAGTTTCTTGAAATGTAGCGAAAGTCCATAAAAAGTGAGGAAGATTAAGTTTATATTATTTTTTTTATATAAATAAATATCAAACGTAGTCAAAAAATAGAAAATAGGACTTATATCGATTCTGGCGGTTTTTGGCCGTCTCTCATATGCATAGGTGTGTAATATTTTGAAGTCAATAATTGATCCAAATTAATTTCACTGTTATTTTCTAATTAAGAATATATTTCCTCTGTGACGAATTTCCTAAATTAGCCACAGTACAAAGGCGATTCCTTTTCCACCAATGGAAGCCAGTGTAATTGCGTTTCGTTCGAACGATCTTAATTCGCGCCCGGCCATGTTCTCACGGCACGCTCCACGTCTGAAAAAGCCCCGAAACAAAAGACCGTTGTTCGAAAAACAATCGTTTTATTACCGCGAGGTGGGCGTTCAGGGACCATTCATTGTTCCCGTGTTTCGGAAACCGCAATGCTCGGACTTCCTGGATAACAACAACGGGAAAAGCAAAACCACAACAATAGTCGGTTGAAATTGCGAAAGACCGACTCGCAAAAATACTGACAAAACGACGATCGCACTGGGTCAAGTACAGATGAAGATTTATTTTTATATTTTGTAGGCTGGATAATTTTTGGTATATGCTATATTTGGGATTAGTTAATTAGCTAATATAATTTTCGTATACAAACAATAGTTCATGGGTACAGTATGCGCATTGGTTAAAATGGCAGATTTTGGTATTCGTTTTTCTTTTCTTTTTATTTGTGTAGTTCATATGGGTCAGGTGAACTACTAACACACATACAAGAGACAAGACACATACATTTGACTTGAGTATGAACCTAAAAAAGTCAGGTCTTGTTCAATAAATTTACCGAGGATGGAAGAATTTATGCTTTAGGGAGAGATCTGGATACTGTGGACTACTACATAGACCTTAAGCAAAGGATCTCAATAGAGGGTGATACCGCACGAGAGGTGGAATGCTGTGTTACATGTGGCTGGCAGGCATTTGGCAGACTTAACATGCTGTTTAAAAAAATCCCCACTTTGTCTGTTGTTGTTCTGTTGTTCCTATGTCCCCACTATGTTTATTTCTTACATGGTAATTAATTACTTAATAATTAATTACAGTTATAATTATAATTATAATAAATTAATACATTAATTAATATATTAATAATAATTAATACATTAAAAGCAAATATACATTTTTAAGCAAAATGTCTCCACTGTCGAGCGTAGAAAAGTCAACCAGGGACATTAACACACATCCTGTCAGCTTGCTCTACTCACGCGAAGTATTTGTACATCTACAGACATAATGCTGCTTTACGTGTGCTTTACTTCCATCTAAGAAGCAGTTATGGCATAGACAAAGATCCGGTCTTGCCCTATGTCCCTCAGGAAAGCGAGACAGTCGTGGACAACTCACAATGTAGCATTTACTGGATCTATTCATTTTCTACGACTAGGAAGCTTAACGAAATCAAACCAGACATAGTTAATCGATAACAATGCCAGAAAAATGTATGTTATCGAATTCTTTTGCCCGGCGGAAGTTATCATCACTACGAAAGAGGCGGAGAAGCATGATAAGTACAGAGACCTTCTTTTCGAGCTTTCTGATATGTATCCGGGGTTTTCTATAAAATTGGTGATACTTATTATCGGTTCTTTGGGAGCATGAAATCGTCGTTCATCAAGGAGTTAAACGTTAGACCAATCTGCAGGCCGGTCTCTACAGTCTTGGTCTTGAAAATGCAAAAAGCGGAACTTCTGGGGTCGCTCCGTACAGTGAGGGCCCACAAAGCAGCGTTTTAATGAAAGCAGGTTCGCATGTCACCATTGTTTGGGACGCAACCGAAGAAGAAACTAAGCTAGCTTTGAACAACCAAAAAAATTAATACATTAATAATAAGTAATACTATAGTGAATACAGTTAATATTAATTAAAAATTAAGCGCGTAGTCTTAAGCCACCAGAATGAAGAAAAATTAATTGAACTGCCTCTTTTTGATTAAATAACTGATTTATCCTAGTAACTGAATTAAAACGTTATTTTTATACATATTCAAATACAATAGCTTTCAAATAACACAATGACAGCACAATAATGATGGCTCCTTTCAAACAACACCATTTTTCTTGGGGCCTACTGTTGGTATGTTAGTTTCTTTTAGTTCCTGCTGACGGCAGATTATTTTAGTTGTTTTTGCCAATTGTTCTAAAATGGCTAAAATGGCTTAAAAAATACTTATTGAAGTGTGGCTACTGAAATCTGGCAATACCGGAAAACATTGTACATTTTTCTTAGTCAAGTTATTTCCTACAACTTTGAATTTGGAAGCAGTAGTCTATCACTTGAAATAAAAAAGTTAGTCTATATCAGGTTTTAAAAAAATTACACTACCGTTCGTCCCTGCTTACCTATCCGCATGTCCCAATAGGTGTCTCTCGGCACCGGTTGCTAGCCTTTCACCGTTCATCAACCGAGCTGAACTCAAGGAAAGCAGTTTAGGAGGGGCGAGACACCCGTTGGTTCAAGGAGACAATTGAGCAGAGACGAACGGTGGCATAAAGATATATATGTAACTCTTGCGGTCCAACTCTTGCGGCCCTGAGCTCTCCTCTGCCATTCGAGTCCAATATACTTAATAATATCATCAATCCATCGTGTTTTCGGTCTTCTCCGTGGACGTTTGCGATCAAGCGGTATCCAGTTCTGGTCCATCTTTTGTCCCATCGCCTCGCTACATGGCCTGCCCACCTTCATTTCAATTGCTTTATTCTTCCAATGATGTCACTCGCTTTCGTTAGCTCTCTGATCCATGTACAGGTCTTTCTATCCGGTCTAGTAATGCCAAGCATACATCTTTCCATTCTCCTCTGTGCTACTCGAAGTTCTTGAACTGACTGTGGTGTGAGTGTCCAGGTCTCACTTCCGTATGTCATAACGGACAGGACATACTGATCAAAGACTTTTCTTTTCAGGCATAGTGGTAGCCTGCTCTTAAACACTATGTTGAGCCTGCCAAATGGCAGCCTCCCGGACGGTATTCCCTTCCATTGAAACCCTCTGCCCAAGATATATATATAGTGATCGACAACTTCCAAATCCATTCCTAAAATTGAAATCCTTTTATCCTCAGTAAATTTAGTCATCATGACCTGACTCTTCTTCTGATTTATTTTCAAGCCAAATGGTTTTCCAGTCCTTTGCAGCTCGTATATGCGTCTTTGCAGCTCCTCTGGGTCTTGTGAAAGAAGAACGATATCATCTGCGAATCTAAGATGATTTAAGTACACCCTATTAATCCTTATTCCATCTTGTTCCCAATCCAGATTACGGAATACTTCTTCCAGGCAGGCTGAGAAAAAAAGAGACGATATTGCGTCACCCTGCCGTACGCCCCGCTCTACATTTATTCCAACCTCAAGATCGTCTAGGTGGACTGTCGCTGTAGCTTCATCATATATCGATCCTAGTAGATTTACATAGGCTTTCTCTACACCTTGATTAAGCAATGCATCCATTATGGCCCGCTTTGATCGATAATGACCCATCATCGATAAAAGCCAAGCACAGTGGCATAGGGTATTCGTTGTGTCTTTCTATGGCCTGGTGTAGAACCTGGATGTGATCCACTGCACTGAATCCACTTCTGAATCCTATATATATATATATATATATATATATATATATATATATATATATATATATATATATATATATATATATGTATATATATATATATATATATATATATATATATATATATATTTATATATATATATATATATATATATATATATATATATATATATATATATATATATATATATATATATATTTGTTTTTACCTTTTCCACTTATTATTATCTATTTCAATGGATACTTCTTATATTCTAAAGTTTATTGTACTATATTTTAGTAAATATGCAAAAGATGTTCAAAACATTTCAAACATATAAATGCACACAAACAGTACAAACAAACAAACTTAAGTAAGCACATAAAACAAATAAATCTATTATGAATATTTGAATCTAAAGGATCGAAAAATTATTTTTAACAAATATTAGAAGAACATGTTATTATAATCTGAGGAAATTTCGTTTTCAGAAATCGTTCCTGTTAAATTCGACGAAATCATTTGTCGTGTTTTGTTTTGTTTGTTTCTCATTAAATCTGTGAATCAGTCAAAGATCGATTTAGAATTCGAACGAAATCCCTAAACGATTTCATCGGGTGGGTTTCCAATTCGGGGCATTAAATTAAAAGCAGTGGTGGGTAGTTCAATCGTGGTATTTCCTACTTCAAAATACATATTTTATGTTAAAATTCTGTAATAATTGATTTTGTTTTTTTTTATGTTCAATACTTCAATATTTAAGTAAGTTTAATATTCATTCCTTCCAGCGAGAAACCTCCTATATCTCACTGGGAATCGGCTACCCAGCGACTTTTCATGTTGTATTGCTTTTTTCAGGAAGTAATTTGAGAAGTCACATGTATAAAGTTTTGATGTTGAAGACAATAAATTACAGCGAGTATTTGTGTTATTTGGTTTTTTCAAAATTTTTGTTAAGCGTTAAAAATGGCAGAAAATAAAGAACCGTTTTCAAATATTAAGCTTTTTATTTCCGAAAAAGAAAAATGCTGCCAAGTTACAATTTTTTTAATTTCTGATTCACATATGTTTGTTTTCTTCGTTAGTCTTGTAAAAATGCTGACAAAAATGTTGATACTGATGCTGATTTTAATGTGTATGATTTTGTATGTATGATTTTTGAATGAAACTTTCATTTGTTTTGTAAATGGTTTATTTATTATGTTTCGTTCAAATTTTACAGAGTGAACAAACTAGGAACCTAATTTTGCCCCACCCTGTAGGTGATATCAAGAGCATTATCATTCCTGGTGTTTTCATTCGTGTTTCTGATGATTAGCCCGAAGAAAAATAGATCGGTGAAGAAAAAACTGTATAACATGGAGGAACTACAAAAGATAAACATTCAAAAGAGATATGAAAAAGAAATAGACCAATGTTTTAGAGAAAGTGAACAGGAAGAAGTACACAGTTTGGAAGGGAATTGGAGAAATATGGAAACAATTATTCAAAAAGCAACAGAAAGAGTCATACCTGTACAGATACAATAGCAGATAGAGAATAGACAAGCGTATACAGAACAGGGAACAAGAGCTAAGAAAATAATTAGACAAAAGAAAAGGATTAGGAACGAGAAAATTTTACAGATATGAAAATTATTACCACAGGAAAGAAATAAGGATTTTTTACAGAGAGATGAAGAAAAGCAAAGGAAAATGAAATCAAACAACATATATTAGAGATAAAGAGAATAATATGATAGGAGATGAAAAAACAACGAAGGAAAGATGGAAAAAATATTTTGAGGAAATGCCAAATGGAGATGTTGATGAGGAAAATGAAAAACTGGTAATAGAGACAGAAGAAAACCGCTCAAATAGTAGAACCTACAAAAGAACTAGAAGAAATTATAAAACAACTTAAAAGTAGTAAGAGTTCAGCGAAGAAGGGGGGGATACGAATATAAATAGTGGCGGTGGGTCCATAAGGGCACGTGGGCACGTGCCCCACCAAAAAAATAAAAAAATGAAAAAAATTAATGATGTCTGACAGTTGCACTCGTATTTCTACACAGCAAAGTGTGTGTATGATACTAAGAAATGTAAAATTTTTGGTTGCGACGCATTTTCCTATCCCCATTCCAAAATTTGGTTATACGTGCCCCACCTGTTTTTTTTCCCACGAACCGCCGCTGAATATAAAGTTCCAGTATTGGTACTATTTACAGATTCAGTAAATAGATCTAGAATCATAAAAACCATGGAAGAATTTAAAGTAATTTTTCTAATTGTTAATGAAATGCTAAGAAAAATTGTCAAGACACTCATTGTCACGAAGTTTATGAAATAGCAAATATTTAGTCTAAATTACCGAAAACGGCCATTGACTTCAATATGTACTAAATTTATTACGATGGCTCAACAACATATTTTTTTATTGCAATTCTATATGGATTATCCGTCAGCGAGAGCATTAAAAATGAAGTTTTCTCACGCCAAAAAGCCCGCTCCGTTTGCTTATAAATAATTTTTCCAGTTGCGCTCAATCATGGCCAGTTTCGAAACGGTTTCAAAGCACGAAAGCTATCGCGACAAATTGCTGTTGACATTAAATTGGAGACAACATTGCACTTCGAACTAATAACGTTTTCTCGGTCGTTATTATAGAAATCGATGACCTCTGTGTGGGTTTTTACAGGTGGATATAAATTTTAGTTCGAACATGTATTATTGACTGAAGAAAATAAATAATAAATATTGACTTTATTGATATATCAACATTACTAAAGCATACACGTCAAAAAACACATTTTATTTATTTTTGAATGGAAATAAAAAAATATAAACAATTAGAGCTTTAAAAAATATTTTTGTTTTATAATATTTATAAATTATAGAGTTTAATAACTATTATTATTTTCAAAAGTGTTTTACCATTATGTTTTATAAAGAAAGGCGTAAAAATCACGTCCAGTACGATGTCGGTGAAATTTTACGAAAGAATTTTAATACTAGAGCTAATTAATTATGTCCTAAGGAAATTTGATATTTTATCTAATATTCTAATCTAATATATTCAAATTCTAAATAATCTAATATTCTAAATATCTGGTGCTTCTGAACCAGATATGTAAATATGAAACCGGAATTTGTGTATAGAAAATACACGTTTATTGCAGGAAAATGATAAAAAAATATTTTATTTGAAGTATTGTCCATCGCTAGCTGTACATTTTTCCCACCTGTCTGACAATTTGTGGATGCCACGCCAAAAAAATTGTTGCTCTTTTGAGGCAAACAAGCCATCGAGCCATTTTCATACATTTTCGTAAAAAGTAAATCTCTGCTCAGCAAGTGCGTATTCCATCGATGCAAATTGATGAAGTACCAATCGGACGGAGCCAGGTCTGGTAACTAAGCCGCATGCGAAAATATTTCCCAACTAAAAGTATCAAGCGTTTCCTTGGCCAGTTTAACTTAACAGTATTAACAGTTTTGCCAGGTTTTAGCAGCTTATAATATATCATACCCTTTTGATACCACCAAACATAGAGCTTTGTCTTCCGTACAATTCCGTATGGTTCGCCTGGAGTTGCCCATGATCTTTTACGCGTAGTATTCTCAAAATATATCCACTTTTTATCGCCAGTCACAAATGGATGGAGAAATGACTTTCTTTTGTATCTAACGAGCAGCATTTCGCAAGTGGTTTTTCGGTTTTCCTGCTGTCATTCATTCTGTTCATGTGGAACCCATCTTCTGGATCTTACTGGTATAGAGACCGCTTCTCGTGTCTCATTTAATTGATCCGCGAGTTGTTGCGTTTCTTCTCTTCCAACAATGTTTGCAAATCGCTATCTTCAAACTATTTCAGTGGCCTTCCGCGTTTTTCGTTTCTTACGTCAAAATCATCACTTTTGATGTTTTAAACCAGTCAAAGCACTGTAAATTACTAAGAGCATGCTTACTATATGCTTCGATAAGCATTTAATGCGATTCTGCAGCAGTTTTCTTCAAATGACACCAGAAAATCAATGCTGTCTGCAAATAATAGTTTTCAGGTACAAAATTCAACCTGTTCAACGCTATTACAAACTATGCTGTTTTATGAAACTTGTATTATTGTGAGTTAAAATCTTTGCCAGATGTCAACAAGGAAATGGCGCCAATGATGCGATTTGACGGTAACTACATTGACAGCTAGGGCCATGTATGGACAAATTCCGGTTTCATATTTACTGACCCGGTATATCGAGCAAAACTTGTTCATGACTGTTGTATAATAAATTATTAGGATGCAACTCATTTTTTTGCGTTTTGAGGTACTTTGTTATTGTACTGTTTAAAAAAATGATATTATGAAATATTCCTAATTCCCCTGAAAGTTTTCTAGTGCTTGATTTAGGATCTGCAGCCACAGCTGTTCTTAAAACGTCGGCATCGAGAGACAGTGTATGAGCTTGTCTTCCCCTATCCTCAAGACTCATGTCTCCTTCCAGGATCATCTTCAACCAGAGCTGAGCTGTGCGGCATCTCCCTCCTCTAATTCGCAAGTCTGACGAACGGCTTTAGTCGCCTTGAAGCCTCTTTTAAAATCATGTCTTCAAATTGCCCTAATTTCGGGCCTTTATTTCACTCATTTTAACCCTTTTCTTAAAAACCGTCATTTGAATATTTTGCAGTGGGATCATTTTAATAATTAAGAAGGAATGTTTATTGTCAGAGCAAAAAGTTACAGTCGGATTGAATCTCTGATGAGCGAAATGTAATCCTTGGTAGTTTAACCGTTTAGCCTATATACGATTTTAATTTTGTTTCTAAAGAAATGAAATTTTTTCAAATAAATTATTTTTTAGCATGATCTACAATTACAGACTTTTTTTGTGGTATTTTCAGACCATCAATTAAAGAAAATTAAGTCATTCGATTATTTATGTTCTCCGCCGTTGCATAGCTCTTTCGTTGATATTTCGAATCGTGTTTTACTTATTCTTAAACAATTGTAAATTTAAGTATTTCTGATTTAAAAAAATAATAAAACGCGTTTTTACGTAACAGAAAGTGAAGTTAGTAAAGGGTCGTCCAACTTGAGCTGTTTTTTTTTAATTCTTGGATGTTAAACAGAATCTAGATGATTAATCTAGATTTTATCTAGATGATTAATAATTATCTCCTGATGATGCTAACATGGTTAGCGAAACGTGCGTCGAGAAGTTCAAAAAAGTAATATGGTGTTTAGTAGTAAATCTCTTTAAGTTTAATCCACTTTTTTGTCAACATTTTGGATGACATTTTGGCATAACCGTGGCTCTATTTCACCAATGACTCGAATAATTTCATACTTTAGTTCAGAAATCGATTGTGGATTGTTCTTGTAGACCTGGCTTTTCACCCAACCCCAAAGAAAATAGTTCAACGATGTCAAATCACATGATCTTGGGGGCAGTTAATATCACCGTTTCTTTCAATAACTTATCCAGGAATTTTTTCTCTTAATAAAGCAATTGTTTCGTTAGCAGAGTGAGATGTAGCGCCATCCTGTTGGAACCATATATCCTTCAGATCGATATTATTCAAAATCACAGATCATTATTATTCAGCTCACAAAAATCCAGTTATCATGTCGCGTTATCGAACATTATTCACAGTCACAACTTCACCAGTAGCATTCTGAAAGAAATGCGGCCCAATTACACCTCCTGACCATAATGCACACCAAAAAGTAACTCATTTAGGATGTAAAGGTTTCTCGTGAATCAATCGTGGATTTTCCTCACCCCAAATGCGGAAATTTTGTTTATTAACATGGCCACCAATTTTAAAACGTGCTTAATCTGAAAAGATATTTTTTTTTATAAAAATAATTTGTTTGTTCTTTTATCCAATTGAAAAATGCACGACATTTTGAATGATTCATTAGCTTTAGTTCTTGTATTATTTCAACCTTATATGCCTTCAGAGCTAAATTATTCGGCAGTGGACTAGTTTTTTTCTCAGAAAAGTACATGAAAAATGTAAGATACCTCTTCAAAAATAACGTGAAATAATGATGAATCCCCATGTAATGTGGCACATATAAAACTATAATTGCCTCTGGGAAAAAACACCTGTACTGAATAAAAAACAAAAAATAGAATCTTTCGATGAGTTTCTACTTCCTGATTTTTCTTACAAAAAGTTTTTACCGATCAATCAAGCAAAATATGAAGACCTGATGTGTTTGAAACAGAAGCTCAGATTTATCATCAGACATTAAAATATGACACTAAGAATAATGCTTTCAATGATTAGTGAACATTCCTCACTTCGTACTATATTTAAGTGGACATTTCTGGTTTTTACACAGTGAACTATCTATTTAGACTGATTTTTATTATTATTATTTTTTAAGTTTATGATTAACTACTAAGTATAGTACCAAAGTAATTTGACTGTTTGTTAAGTATTTCTTAAGACAAAGAGCATTCGAATGTATATACTTTATGTAATAAAAGGTTAGATACTTTCAAATATTTGATTGCAATTTTCTATAAATAAAATAATTTGGACTATCTTTGTTTTTTACGTGTACCCTTGAATTTATCCATTGCATAGTTGCTCGTATGTAATGTTGTCTAGTCATTTTATAGTTTACAAGTTGGCAATGGGCTATGCGCGGATTCCCTTTATTAATCTGCAAGAAGAGTCGAAATATTATTTCGCATTCGCATCAAACCTCGTCAGAAGTTTATTACATTTTGGTGGCCTATCGATCTGGATTCGTGATATAGTTCTATATTTATGTTTAGTTTGAAATTCGTTATTTTTCCACACTAACTTTTATAGCTACTACCTATATATAAAGTTTACTGTAAGTAATTTTTGAATGACTTATTTATCTTAATGAATATAATATATTCTTTTGTAGTTGTTTCATTTATAATGGAACAGCAATTTAAAGAAAAAATGATTTTATGGAATTTCTCCGAAAAAAAAAGACACACGTGGTCGTATAAATCATCGATCGGCAATCTCAAGCAACACAAGGTGCAAAGAAAACACCCTGCAGCTAAATTATTTCAAGAAAAGCTTGGTCAATCACAAACTGAGAGGTCTGTTTCGCTAACTACAGCTCCTGAATTACCGGAGACCAATCAAACCGAAGTCAATTTATCATCATTAGCTAGTTCTTCGATATTTGACGCAAACGGCAAAGGAAAACTACATCAAGCGCATCTTCATATACTAAAGAAAATAAGCTTTATACAAAAAAAGGTATCGTTGAAAAATTATTACTACTTATTACTCAACATTTTCAACCATTTTAAGTAGTTGAAGATCTTGGTTTTATAAACTACACCAAAGCTGTAAATCCCTTCTATGTTCTGCCCAGTAGAAAAATGCTGTCAAACATTTTGCTTCCAGCAAAATTTGAGTAAGATTACGAAACCAAAAAGTTAGTCCTGCAAAAAGCAAAATCAGTAACAATTACGACACTGTTGGACTTCCTGCAACGATGATGAGTTTGTAGCTGTAACAGCACCTTTCATATTAACTAAACTAACTAACTAACCTTGCAGTGAGATAGCCACACTAGAATAAATCTTTCAACGATTTGAGAAAAATGATCACTGAATGGGAAGTGGAAAGAAAAATTGTATTATGTGTGTCTGATAAGGCCGCAAACAAAAAAAAAGGCTATTTTGGACAAACTACAATGGAAACATTTAGGTTGTGTAGCCCATACATTAAATTTAATTGTTAAGGACACGTTGGCTTTAACTGAGAACCTGGTAACGAAAGTATCTAACATCGTAGCATATTTTAAAAGATGTACGGGTCCAAAAAATAATTAACAATATATAACTACACTTATTCCTAATGTTCCTCTCGAAACAGCTAGTCAACTTCGCTGTTTCGAAGCCAAACTCAACTTTATGGAAACGAAACTCCATATAATATTAACAATGTACCAGTTATTTCTTCACATCAATAACAGTTGTTAAACATTAATATGAAATAATAGTTATAAAATAACAGTTCGTTAAATCACGACCCATTTCTAGTTTCCATCAACATTTATAAGATAGCGAAATAACGTTGCAAACTTCTGCTTCCAGAATCAGTTCGCAATCTATTCAGACGATCCTGACATTTCAACTTTTAATTTATTGTCGATTCTCGAAATGAAAATCACAACATTAAGTATCGGACAGTCGAATTTATCAGTCCGACTTCCAGACATGGCATTTAAGACTTCACTGGTACTATTCCCCCGGCGGTCTTTTCTTTTCGGACTTTAAAGATTTATATCAATCTATTAGGGTCCAAAGGAGGTTTTCTTTTTACGGCCTCGAATCTAAGTCGGATGTGCGCGTATATTGACGCAGGGATTCGGGATATACCAAAATATGAGGTAGAAAATGGCTTGTTTAGGACCTTCGGGTGATTATATAAATCTCAGTCGGTCTTTTATTAAAATATATGGAAATACTGCCTTGGGCCAAAAGGAGAAAGGGTCGAGCACTATCTAGGAAAAAAGGTTCAATCCGATTTGTTTTTGAAACTGGTGTGTATTTAGGGAGTTTAGGGTTTTTAAAATAGATAACCAAAAGACCAGCTTTTAGAATTGTATAAATTGCTAAAATGTTATGTCGATCAACGTATTGAGATATGGAGTTTGTTTGGTTTGATCAACATTTGAGTAGTATTAGTTCTCATTATATTGAAGTTCTTCAAGTAACAGGCAAACAGATAATCAGGCTACAAATCTGTTTTCATAACAGTTTAGCTCATTTTCTAAGCGGAGAAATCGCTAGAAATTAGAGACCGACCGAAAACCGGTTTTCCGACCGAAAACCGAAATCGAAAATCGACATAAAACCGAAAATTTATAATTTTTGTTGTCACGATTTATAGAAATTAGAAATTTTATAACCGATTGCGAGATTACTCGCAAAAATAAAAAATGTAAATAAATGTTTATTCCCATATGCATATGATTAGATCAGATCAACAATCAACATAAAAAATAATGTTCGAACTTCTCTTCTAAGTTCTAAATCGCTAACAACATTATTTTAAAAACTATTCATTGATATATAAATATTATAAAAATAATTTGGATGCTACAATAATAATAATAAATGGCCTTTATCGCATCATTATAATGATAAGAAACAAAAAAGAAATTTATTATTATATTAATATATATATATATATATATATATATATATATATATATATATATATATATATATATATATATATATACCCCTGTTTCCCTCCAGAGTTTTTTGCACTAGCTAAAACAGGGTAATTAACAAAGCTAAGCAGAAGCTAAGAAAGAAAAGAACACAAATGTTTTTATTAATGCGTGAGGATGGTACAATGTGCAGGGAACGGACGGAAATGTTACAGGTTGTCCGAAGATTTTATTCAAAGTTATATGAGGACCAGAATCAAGCAAAAACAGCAATGCCCACTGAAGAACAAGTGCCGGATATCCTGGTGGAGGAAGTGAAAAAGGCTATAGACCCGATGAAAAATGGCAAGGCTCCAGGAAAGGATAGTATAATCGTGGAGATGTTAAAAGCTGGTAGTCGGACTTTACATAAAACACTAGCAAAATTATACTCAAAATGCCTCAAACAACAAGAAGTACCCAGCTTATGGAAAAATGCAGAAGTGATTCTTTTACATAAGAAAGGAGCACGGGAAAATTTAAAGAACTACCGTCCAGTAAGCCTCCTATCAGTGGTGTATAAAGTTTTCACCAAGATAATATCCAAAAAAATACTAAGAAAACTTAATGACGCACAACCAAGGGAGCAACCAGGATTCAGAAGTGGATTCAGTACAATGGATCACATCCAGTTTCTACAGCAGGTCATAGAAAGACACAATGAATACACTATGCCACTGTGCTTGACTTTTATCGATTATGAAAAAACATTTGATTCAGTCTCATAGCAGGTCATAATGGATGCATTGCTTAATCAAGGTGTAGAGAAAGCCTATGTAAATATACTAGGATCGATATATGATGAAGCTACAGCGACAGTCCACCTTGACGATCTTGAGGTTGGAATAAATGTAGAGCGGGGTATAAGGCAGGGTGATGCAACATCGCCTCTTCTTTTCTCAGCCTGGAAGAAGTGTTCCGTAATCTGGATTGGGAACACGATGGAATAAGGATTAATGATGCATACTTAAATCATCTTAGATTCGCAGATGATATCGTTCTTCTTTCACAAGACCGAGAGGAGCTGCAAAGACACGTACAGGAGCTGCAAAGGGCGGGGAAACCATTTGGCTTGAAAATAAACCAGAAGAAGAGTCAGGTCATGTTCAATAAATTTGCTGAGGACAAAAGGATTTCTCTTTTAGGAACGGATTTAGAAGTTGTGCATCACTATATCTATCTTGTGCAGAGGGTTTCAATGGAAAGGGATACCGTCCGTGAGGTGGAACGACGCGTTAAATGTTGGAACGCTAAATGTGGAACGACGCATTTGGCACGCTCAACAAAGTGTTTAAGTGCAAACTACCACTTTGCCTGAAAAGAAAAGTCTTTGATCAGTGTGTCCTGTCCCTTATGACATACGGGAGTGAGTTCACTCACTTCACAGTCAGTTCAAAAATTTCGAGTAACACAGAGGGAAATGGAAAGATGTATGCTTGGCATTACTAGACGGGATAGAAAGGCCTGCACATGGATCAGAGAACAAACGAAAGTGAGTGACATCATTGGAAGAATAAAGCAATTGAAATGGAAGTGGGCAGGCCATGTAGTGAGGCGATGGGACGAAAGATGGACCAGGGCGGTCCTGGACTGGATACCGCTTGATCGCAACCGTCCACGGAGAAGACCGAAAGCACGATGGACTGATGATATTATGAAGTATATTGAACCCGAAGGGCAGAGGAAAGCTCAGGACCATGAGAGTTGGAAGTATGCTCAAGAGGCCTTATATCTGGACACCTGGTATATATATATATATATATATATATATATATATATATATATATATATATATATATATATATATATATATATATATATATATATATATATATATATATATATATATACCAGGTGTCCCATTAAGGATGGATCGCGGCCGTATCTTGAAAACTATTTATCCCACAGCTTTGAGAAAAAAAAAATTGTACTAAAAATGATCATGAGAAATTCACGAAAAATATTTTTAAGCTTCTAAAACGACCTCAAGAGGGCGTGACGAGCTAAACATTTTTAAAAATCTTTTTTTTTGGCCGTGGCGTTAGATTCAACAATAGTTTTTTGAAGTTTTGTTCAGTTTTTTCAAATGGAATGGTTCAGCTTTTACTACATGGCAAGAAAGGTGATTTAAAGAGGAATCGTCCAGTGAAAACCCGAAATCGATATCTCTGACATGTCAAGAGATATTTCGATTTTCCTGAAAAAACATGTTAGTTTTAATTTTTACCGTAATATTAAGTTAAAAATTGGTCTTAATATTTAGGTCGCAATCGCAACCGCAACAATTTTATTTAAAAAATAAAATTATCTATTCAGTATCAATCATCATAAATGTTCTAATCCTGACCTTGATAATATTTTCTAATTTAATTACATAAGCGGAAAAAATGCCTTTCCCCAATTGTTGCATTTTCTCTTTTGTGATGCTTAAATACTACTTGACAGAATATTGAAGACGGTCATTAATAAATATACCTTCTCTTTCTTTTGAACTAAATGAATGGATGAATGAAGTTATGGGTTTTCGGGTTTCCAAATAAACGCATGCAATCCTTAGGTATATTACACAAAGAGTGTAAGAAGGGAACCATGGAAACAAACAACAACAGTCAAATTAACTTGTCAATTTTGAAATGCATTACATTTTCAACATTGCATTTATTGATTATTAATAATTATTATAATAATATCTAACAATGCCTTTTACGAATAACGAGGCCTTTAAATACGCTCCAAATTAATATGGCATGAAGAATTTGGACCAGTCCTAAGCCAGGGTAAAGTGTGAAGGAAGGCAAACATTAGGTTAATATTTTTTTAACTTAATGCAGGTAGTAGTGAAATAATAACTGATTTTTTCAGAAAAATCCAAATATCTCTTGACATGTCAGAGATATCGATTTCGGGTTTTCACTGGATGATTCCTATTTAAATTACCTTTCTTGCCATGTAGTAAAAGCTGTACCATTCCGTTTGAAAAAACTGAACAAAACTTCAAAAAACTATTGTTGAATGTAACGCCACCTCGCGGTTTCATTTATAAACTAAATAATTTATCTCCCAGATTATCTGATTGTCCCAGCAATTGCCTTTTAAATGAATCCAAATTGAGGAAAATCGGTTTAAGCAAACGGACATTAGACGACTTTTTATTTTTATCTAAATAGGTAAAACTCCCCCACTTCTTTATTCGCGAAATTACGACAAAATGTCATAAAACAAAGTTGTCAGAGATAGTTTGCTAATTATAATTGAGAATTTTTCTTACTCGGTTAACACTTGAAAATACACAAAAAAAAAGATTTTTAAAAATGTTTAGCCCGTCACGCCCTCTTGCGG
This sequence comes from Cosmopolites sordidus, assembly GCA_031761425.1. Classification (NCBI taxonomy): domain Eukaryota; kingdom Metazoa; phylum Arthropoda; class Insecta; order Coleoptera; family Curculionidae; genus Cosmopolites; species Cosmopolites sordidus. Next base: position 165,264 of record JARFXV010000618.1, read on the forward strand.
TCGTTTTAGAAGCTTAAAAATATTTTTGGTGAATTTCTCATGATCATTTTTAGTACAATTTTTTTCCCCCCAAAGCTGTCGAATAAATAGTTTTCAAGATACGGCCGCGATCCATCCTTAATGGGACACCTGGTATATATATATATATATATATATATATATATATATATATATATATATATATATATATATATATATATAAATATATACAACAAGCATTCTGCACCCGTTGTATTCTGTCCATGTCTACAGAGTCGAGTCGGAAAATAAATGAAGTCACAGTAAGTAAACTGAGAAACTACCAACGACTCTGATAATAGTTTTTCTTAAAGCCTAGTTCAAAATGTATCTATTAGCATAAAGTAATTTAAGGTGCATAAATGATTTACGAATTAACTTGGATACATAATCTTTAAAACATAACTTCGAATCCAAAATAATAGCCAAGTTTTGCGCACAATCTACAAAACCAAGCTTCTCTCTGTCAACAGTTATTGAAAGATTCGTCTTAAAAAATATAGTTAAATTTAGTACAAAATAGCATAACTCTAGATTTAGAAGAGTTTAATTTCAAATTATGTGCTAAAGAGGTATTTTAAGCTTGTTTAACTGATTATATTATTGGCTCTAAAGTATTCGCGTGGTGAAAAACTTAAATATATTTGTGTGTCATCAGCATAAGCCTGCACTTCCATGTTCTGAACAGAACGCAACATATCAAATTTATATACAATAAAGAATATTGGGCCCCACACTGATCCCTGAGGCACACCTCTACAATCTAGAAACGATTTCACTAGATTACCAAATGATTCGTTAAACCCATAGTATGACAATTTTTCGTACAAGAGGGTGTAGTTTAATGTAGCGAACGCCTTAGAAAAGTCCAGTAATACAAGCACGCTAGCTAAGCCCCTGTTGTCAAGGCTGTTAAATAAATCACTAGTCACAGAAGCCAGAGTTCAGTCCACAGCCAGACAATTCCATTTTTAGGAAAGAGTTTATGACATATGGAAAAAGTTAACAAATCAAGAATTGAGATTTACTACAGGACCGTTTACCACAGGATGGCAGTGCTGCATGTGATTGCAGCTACCATTCGACATGGCCGATTTATATGGTCATGGCTTTAGTTGTTCCCTTCATCCGCTCTCCAGGCGTTCAGCTTTAGCCCAGCTGATGACGGCTTAAGGGTCGAAACCGGTCCTGGGAGACGCTTGCTGGCGCTTTGTATGGCGAATGGCGGAGCGACAATGCACTAATGTTACTGTTTAACTATAAAAGTTTTAGCGAAGTTTTGAAAGAAAATAGACGTTAATAACGATGACATATTCTTCTTGGAAATGACAACGCATGAACTCGCACAACAATATCCTCTGCCTATCCTAAAACACAATCGCTATCACTTTTTTTTGATCGCTATCACGTAACGTTCTTTTGTCTCTGCTGTCGTGTAATGTACCCAGGTTTCGTCGCCAGTGACAATTTGATCCAAGAATTTCTAGCCCTCTTTTGCGTAGCAAACAAGGAATTCGCGGACCGCTTTAACCCGATGGCGTTGGTAATCTTCGGTGAGCATTTTGGGGACCCGCCTTGCACACACCTTGTTATAATGCAAATATTCTATTAAATCTTGCCAGTACTAGCCTTATTGTTCAGGCAAACTAAGAGAAAGTACATGAAGGAGCAACTAGACTCTATAGAGGAGAATTTCCGCAATTATAACACGAGAGACTTTTACAGGACTTTTGCAAAAGAAATCCGTGGGTACACACCACAAAATCTTTGCTTCAGAAAACGGAATGGGAGATTAGCGCTACCCAAACAGGAGAATTGTCAGGAGCTGGCACACTATTTCTCTGATCAATTCAATTGCCCTGAACGCGACATAAGATGCCCCAAGGAAAATTGTATCCATACCCATTCAGAATCACCACCACCAACACAGGAAGAAATCCACAGGCACATACGCAAATTAAAGAATAACAGGTCATCCGGTGAAGATGGTATCACCGCGGAACTATTGAAAAACCTCGGACCAAATTCACTGCAAGAACTTACACAAATTATCACGAACATTTGGCAAACAGAAAAATTACCACATGATTGGAAATGTGCTCTTATCCACCCGCTGCACAAGAAGGGAGACAGAACAGATGTGAACAACTATAGAGGAATCTCCTTACTACAAGTCACCTACAAAATCCTCTCAGCATGCCTTCTCCAGAGAACACAAGAATAATTAGAACACAAAATTGGCGAGTACCAGGCAGGTTTTCGCCCTGGTCGCTCATGCACTGAACAAATATTTAACCTAAAAACTATACTTAAATACAAATCTATCAGGAACGTCCCAATCATCTGCACGTTCGTGGACTTCAAGAAAGCATACGACTGCATCGACCGAAAATATTTGTTCAACATCCTAGAAGAATCCTAGAACATCCTAGAAAGTCGAAGGACTCGACCCCAAAACACTACGATTAATCAAGCAGACACTGACTGACACAACCTCTAAAGTAAAATTTATGGGAGAAATTTCCGAACCCTTCCTAATTAAAACTGGAATACGCCAAGGAGATATGTTATCCCCACTCCTCTTCAACCTGGTCCTGGACAAAGTCATAAGGGAATGGAAACAAGAACTGAAAAATCAAGGACACTGGAAATCAATACGATTCGAACGATCTAAAAACAACATAGAAATATCATGCCTGGCTTTCGCAAACGACCTAGCCATACTCGCAGACAATGAAAAAAGGGCAACCAAACAGATCGAATTCCTCAAGGAATGTGCAGAGAAAGTTGGCCTACAAATCTCCTTTCAAAAAACCGAATTCTTCTGCTCAAAATTAGATGTCCAAAATTTGAACAGCAAATACGGCAAAATAAATAGGGTCACTCACTTTAAATACCTGGACGAGATCCTCGAACCCACAGGAGGAAAGAAGATAGCACAGAAGACTCGTTTACAGAACACTCACACGCAAAAATAAGACACTACGACACAGTAATCAAACCAGAAGCACTATACGCAAACGAGACACTTACACTTCATACAAAAAGCGGCATAGAAAACATACTAAAAGAAGAACGCAAAATTGTGAGGAACATTCTCGGTCCAAAACTGACAGAAGAAGGATACAGACTACATTCTCGAAAGACCACAGAGAATGTCCAACGTAGCGGCGGACATAAGAAAAAGAAGGTTGAAATTCTATGGACATATCAGTAGATTCCCACCGACAAGAGTCAAAAACAGAATTCTTACATACATACAAGGAGTCAAGTCAACCGTACCATGAATCACATAAGTCAGAGCTGATCTGGAAAAGGCACAAATGGGTCTGACAGAGATTGAGGATAGAAGAACGTACAGAAACAAAATACATATGTGGAACGTTGCATCAGAGAGCGAAGTTTCGAGGAGATCGGGAACAAAGTAGATGGAGGAAAGAAAGGGAATCCATCCAAGAGATCAGAAAGAACACTCGAAAATGCGTCAGAATGCTTTGCGTGATCCAACCGGGTCAATACGCACCTAATATATACATATATATATATATATATATATATATATATATATATATATATATATATATATATATATATATATATATATATATATATATTATAAACACACGTGTATATTGCAACATCACATTATATTGTATTCTGCGCCGAGACAATTATGAAATAATTATCGAATATAATGGAAATTTAGATATGTCTTAGTTCTCTTAAATAACATTTTTTGCGTACTGTTGGTGATTATTATATTTTTTTTTTTTTGACAAATGACGCCAGTGTTTTTTGTTTCGTTTACATTTTTTTTAGTATATGTTTTGGTCAAGGCAAAGTCTCGAGGGTGTAATAAAGCCGATCTGACTGATTGCTCACAACACAAAACCATTTCTTTGAAAATTTACGTGCCTTGAATTTCACTTTTGGGTCAATGCCTGCTCTTTCCGTATAAAAGCATGTTTAGTTTTCTGTATAAAAAAAATGATCCAGAAGAAAATATTATTTATTAGAAACAATTAGTAAAGATTTTTTTCTCTTCTTAAAAGGTGCTATAAAGGCTACAGTACATTTATTTTCTACGTACTTTTAACAACATACTACTAGATTATCTAAGTGAGATGAACTACCGGTATGATAATTTTTTTTTACCGGTAGATGTCGAGATTACCTATATTGGGTTGCCTATACTACGGTCATCGTTTTGTATATATAGTTATATATGTATTTTATTCCTTTACCCTTTCAATCAAATCATATCACATACTTTCGTTCGTTCTCAGACGATTGAATTTAAATTGATATTTTATGAACTTTATTTTTAAAATATACTGTAATGTAAAGAGTAATTATCAAATAGTTCATATTTTAACGAAACAGAAATGTGAGATATATCTGAAAGTATTTCACTTTTAGCCTTTGAAACAAATGTACATGTACATATTTTTTAATACTTCTGGGAATATCTAAAATAATTTCTGTTGTGCGTGTCGCACGAACTGCTGGGTATTGTAGCAGATCATATCTTCCTATCCTGTAAATTAACATTGGATTATAAGAAATCCACCTTATCCGAGAAAATATAATGGAAAGTCTGCAAAATCACTGATCATATTTCTGAGATATATATTTATAAAAACGGTTACAAGAGAAAAGAGAAGAAAAAAAAGCAATCAGGAAACACAAGCAAAATCAGGAACTAACGTGTTTTTAAATGATTTGTAATTTTAATATAATTTATTTTATTACAATATTCTTTGTGTCAGATTGTATCTCAATATTATTGAATATTATAAAGTAACATGTAATGGAAACACATTTTTGTTGATAATAGCTGAAAAGTGTACCATTGAATAAATCTTTAAATTCGCTCTTTGTGCTTATTATTTAAAATCTATCAATACACAAATAATCGATTTGAATCAAGCTTTGTATGAAAAAGAACAGAATATCAAAAAAAGGCAACACAAAATCATTTTGCTTCATGATAATGCACCATCACACACACCAAAACTTGTCAAGGAAACGATTGAGGCTTTTAGTTGGGAAATACTTTCGCATGCGGCTGACTCACCAGACTTGGCCCCGTCCGATTACTACTTCGATGGGACACGCATTTGCTGAGCAACACTTCACTTCTTACAAAAATTTACGTACGAAATCGTACGAAAATGTCTCTATGACTGGTTTGCCTCAAAAAAGCAATATTTTTTTGCCTTAGCATCCACAAATTGTCAGACGTGGGAAAAATGTATAACTAGCGATGGGCTATACTTCGAATAAAATATTTTTTATAATTTTCATACAATAAACCTGTATTTTCTACACTAAAATTCCGGTTTCATATTTACATACCTGGTAAATGCACTTTTGTTATTCATACATAAATTAATTCTTCTATTGGAATATTGGGTGTGAATTGCTTAACTCGAAAAGATTTACCACTAACACCAAATCACTTTATTTTACTTCTCGACGCGCGTTTAGTTAACCATGTTAATCTTCATTTAATCAGGTTTCATCATCTCCTAATGATGCTAACATTTTGCTTCAATAGGCAAATAGTTACAAATCGCATTTTCTAGAGGTATTCTGCCCTTAAATGACGATGAACACTGACCACCGTTATCTCTCCTATTTGGTTCCGTGGTATTACTTTTTTGAGAACAAACGATATAAGAGTCAAAAACATTCGACATGACACTAGTCAGAAAGAGAACACTGAAACATATTCGAGTGATATTATTTTCAAAACAAAAATGCAAATTGCCCATCTTTCGGATGAAATTTATAAAGAAAGAAACATTGAAAAGAAGTATTTTATTTCATTCAAAATAAAAAAAAAACTTACGCAAAGAGTTTGAAACAGTTTTCTTTAAAGATTCTATATCAATTCGACTTTTATTGATACATGATAAATGGTCTGCTTACCATTAAATATAATATTAATATTATTGTTATTGTTAGGAATATAAAAAGTCAAACGACTTTGAAACGGCAATAGAATAAAATTCATAAAACCAGATGCTGTTTTTCGTTTTGAAAAGGCACGTCACTGGAGTATCTCTTTGACCCGAATATATTCTTATGGGAAAAATAACAGCGGAAAAATCTGCGACTTAGGGTCAGATCTCTAGTCCATTCGTTACAACAATTGGGAGATTTTCTCGGAAATGTTTTCTTTCGGATTGTTCGTATTGATTGATGGATCGCTTAGGACTTAAGTGGCTGGCTCTGTATAGATGAGATATTGTTTTATTTCTATACATTTTTATATTAAGTATGTAATAAAAGTGGATTTGGGAATAATAAATTGGTCTGGCGAGAATGATTCCCGAACGGATTGTTTCGGCTTTGGGTTTGAAATCGAATTTGCTGTATAATCGATATCGATATCTACAGAGTATCGTCCATTTTTTTAATGAATTGTATATATTTCACATACAAAGAAGTTTTGAAGCTTCCTTTAATAAGAATGAGACAAGCCGTCATCACATTATAACTTCAATTGTTCCATTGAAACCGTCGGTATCATACACAAAACTCGAAGAGATTTACGACTAAACACCAAATTTATTTAACTCCTCGACGTGCGTTTCGCTAACCATGTCAGCATCATCAGGACATGATTCAATCTAATTCGAAAACTGATACAAAGTAAACAGCAGAAACGCTGACAGTATTTGAAAGAAGAGAACTTTTGATGAAGTGAATGACAATAGAATTTGTAGGATCAGCTCTAACTTCGAACTCAAGAAATTATATATATAGATCTGGATACAAACTTTCCGACGCCCATTTCGCTGGCCATGTCAGTATCATGAAAAGATGATTCAATTTGCATTTTAAAATCATGTTCTATTTATATGACAACTGTATCTAATGAAACGTGAAAAACCAGGAACCTTGAAGTAACCCAAGCATTACACTAATATTTAAAAAAGTTTACTGAATGGAATAAGCCCTTTATCCATGTTCTATTTATATGACAACCGTACCGTGATTACACACGGTATACGGTAATTTCACAAATCATTTAAAATACGTGAATAGAATTTCAATCTTCTTTTTCTTATGTCCGCCGCTACGTTGAACATTCTCTCTGTGGTCTTTTTAGAATGTAGTCTGTATCCTTCCTCTGTCAGTTTTGGGCGGAGAATTTTCCTCATAATTTTGCGTTCTTCTTTTAATATGTTTTCTATGCCGCTTTTTGTGTGGAGTGTAAGTGTCTCGCTTGCGTATAGTAGCTCTGGTTTGTTCTACTGTGTTATAATGTCTTATTTTTGCGTGTATGGATATGCATTTCTTATAGTAAATATTATGTGTCTTGCCATATGCCCTCTTCATCTTCTGTAAACGAGTCTACTTTACTATCTTCTCTCCTCCTATGGGTTCGAGGATCTCACCCAGGTATTTGAAGTTAGTGACCCTATTTATCTTGCCGTATTTGGTGTTCAAGTTTTGGACATCTAATTTTGAGCAGAAGAATACGGTTTTTTGAAAGGAGATTTGCACATTTCTCTGCACATTTCTTGAGGACTTCTATCTGTTTGGTTGCCCTTTTTTCATTGTCTGCGAGGATGGCTAGATCGTTTGCGAATGTTAGGCATGATATTTATATGTTGTTTTTGTGTCGTCCGAATCGAATTGGTTTCCAGTGTCCTTGATTTTTTAGTTCTTTTTTCCATTCCGTTATGACTTTGTGGATAAGAGCACATTTCCATTCATCTGGTAATTTTTTTGTTTTCCAAATGTTCGTGATAACTTGCGTAAGTTCCTGCAGTGAATTTAGTCCGAGGTTTTTCAATAGTTCCGCGGTCATATCATCTTCACCAGATGACCTGTTGTTCTTTAGTTTGCGTATGTGCCTGTGGATTTCTTCCTGTGTTAGTGGTGGTGATTCTGAGTGGGTGTGGATACAATTTTCCTTGGGAAATCTTGTATCGCGTTCGGAGCAATTGAGGAGATCAGAGAAATAGTGTGCCCGCTCCTGACAATTCTCCTGATTGGTTAGCGCTAATCTCCCGTTCTGCAATCTCCCGCAATGCACTTTCGCATTGCAGCCCCACCAACTATCAAATTATCGCCAATTATTGTTACCAAGCACAAAAAACAAAAAAAAACTAGCTCGAAATTTAAATTCGTTGTTTGGGTCACCCTACATAATTTTCAAATTAATTTCTGAATATTGTAGTTCGAAAAATACTCAACAAAATTCACATTAATCATATCGTTAACTAGGAATCAATATTCTGTAAAACAATACTGCAAAACCCAAGCAACCTCTCACTGGCGGTGCAGTTAACAATTAATCTCTATTTGCCTGCGATTACATTGTGTACGTTTGCACAACATCGAATATTTCTTTATAAACGTCTCACTACATTTATGAATAACTAGAATTGGATTCAAATTACTGATATTCATCAAGAGATCATAGTGTTCAATGGTGTGTGCGGGCACAAAGGATAATTTCGTTTTGTAAAGCAGCTTGTACCGTCTTAAGGGTGGGTGAACGTTCAGTGACAGAATTATTTAAGCCAACTTCTCGGGTCTTCCCATTTTCGTTCTGATCGTTTGAAAGATTTTGCAAGCGAGCGAAACGTGTATTATCTAGCGAATGTCTGATAGTGGTGAAATATTCCTCTCAATTCTCGTTAATCTTTCATGTACATTAATCAGTTGACTCATACCTATCAAGCTAATTTACAAACATATATATTTATCAGTTTCAATTTAACAAGCTTACTAGACATGGTATCGAATGTCCATATTGTACATCAGTTTTGTTTTTATCACAAATACTTTTAAAAATAAAAAACTTTCTAGATATTTTGTAATTAATTGAAAACTTACTACAATAGGTAAATTTTACTGAGGTAATCGATACTTGATGGAAATTCATTTTAACATAAATAAATGAACTAACAGATATATCCAAATTTCATGTGTGTGTATATATATATATATATATATATATATATATATATATATATATATATATATATATATATATATATATATATATATATATATATAAATATATATATATATATATATATATATATATATATATATATATATATAATAAATATATATATATATATATATATATATATATATATATATATATATATATATATATATATAATATAATAATTAAAATATAAAATAATATAAAAATTATTTATATTATTATATTATAATTAAATTATTATTATAATTAAAAGATAAATATATAATATAAATAAATATATATAATATAAATAAATATATATATATATATATATATATATATATATATATATATATATATATATATATATATATATATATATATACACTAGCTGCCACCGCCCGCTTCGCTGGGCATTTATAATTAACATTGCTATTTATTGTCATTATTACAGTTTCTTTATAAAAAAATGTTTAACTTCCCCTTCCCGTATTAAATCAAGCTTACATATAGTGCCCTCAAATATAGTATTTAATTATTTTATACCTTTTGTGAATCAGACCTTGACGTGGTAAAGGTCTATGCCGTCTGGAGTCTATGCTCCTGGGAGGGTCACCCCTGGCGGACAGGTCAAGTCGGAGACCTCAGACTAACATGATCCAAAATCTGCCAACCCGCATTGGACCAGCGTGGCAGATTACGGTCCATACCTTCAGCATGGTATTTCAATATGTTAAAATATGACAGTACAACCTCAAACACGGCCTTCATTCCCCGGAGGGCAAGGGGCAACTACCTACGGCAGCGGGAAGACCTGCCCCAAGGCAGAGGGTGCTAAGAATCACCGGGTTAGATCAGGCTGCCATTGGACTTTTGACATTGCAACGTTAAAAATACGGACTATGAAAACAGGCCCGATTGCAAGAACTGTTAATCGAACTTGACAATATACATTGGGATATTATTGGGCTCTGTGAAACACGAATAAAGGGTGAAGAGTTAATCAAACTGGAACCAACTGGACTCGTACTCTACACTCGAGGTACGGAAAATGGCCGATGTGGCGGAATTGGATTCCTCATCAATCGAAAGCTGAAGGACAGTGTGGTAAAATTTGAAAGTACATCCGACCGATTAGCCCAATGCGTCATTCAGCTGAATAAAAAGTTTAGGCTTCAAATCGTCCAAGCTTATGCACCAACTATAAGCCATAAAGATGAGGAAATTGAGGAATTTTATGATGATGTGACCCAGCTTGTATACAAGGAGAAATGTAGGTACAAAATCCTGATGGGTGGTTTTAATGCCAGAATTGGAACAACAAGAATAGACGCAAATGCAACTGGCCCATATGGAACTGGTGAGCGAGACAATAGAGGTGACAGATTAGTTGATTTTCCTGAAGGACAAGAACTATATATTATGAATTCATTCTATAAGAAAAATATCAGCAGAAAATGGACATGGAAAAGTCCATCTGGGCTCACAGGCGAAATTGACTACATCATGACCAACGATAAAACAATATTTACCAATTGTACTGTCCTTAACAATTTTAATGTTGGAAGTGACCACCGAATGGTACGAGCAAGGGTTCGGATTGACTGTCGAAAAGAGCGCGAAAAAATGGTAAGATCAAAGAAGGGCAAGGTGGATTCTGGAAAACTGCTGGACAGAGGAAGCGATTTTGAGATTGCTTTGTCAAACCGGTTTGCTGCGTTACAAGATCCAGAGGAGGTGGAAATATCAATTCAATATGAAGAAATCGCCAACAATGTACTTCAAACGGCTGCTTCAATAGCACCAGAAGAAAAAGGTCTCAGACAAACAAAAATCTCCAGTGAGACCATTTATTTAATGAAAAAAAGGCGAGCAATGAGAAATGCAGGTAGTCCTTTTGGCAGGGTCGAGTACACTGAGCTCTGCAAAACTATAAGAAAACGTATCAGAGAGGACACGCGCCAATTCAATATGCAGCTAGTGCAAAAAACCCTGGAAGAAAACAAAGGAATTAACAAAGCTAAACAGAAGCTGAGAATCAAAAGAACGCAAATATGTGCTTTAAAGCGTGAGAATGGCACAGTGTGCAGGGCGCGTACCCAAATGTTAGAGATTGTCAGAAGGTTTTATTCCCAGTTATATGAAGATCAGAGCCAGTCAGTGACAGCAATACCCACGGAAGAACAATATATAATGCCAGATATCCTAGTGGAGGAAGTAACAAATGCTATAGAATTGATGAAGAACGGCAAGGCTCCAGGAAAGGATAGTGTAACGAAATGCTAAAAGCTGGTGGTCGGACGTTACATAAAACACTGGCAAAATTATACTCAAAATGCCTCAAAGAACAAAAAGTACCTAACTTATGGAAAAATGCAGAAGTGATCCTTTTACATAAAAAAGGAGCACAGGAAGATTTAAAGAACTACCGTCCAATAAGCCTCCTATCAGTGATGTACAAAGTTTTCACTAAGATAATTTCTAAAAAAATATTAAAAATACTGAATGACGCACAACCAAGAGAACAAGCAGGATTCAGAAGTGGATTCAGTACAATGGATCACATCCAGGTTGTACAACAGGTCATAGAAAGGCACAACGAATACACCATGCCACTGTGCTTGGCTTTTATCGACTACGAAAAAGCATTTGATTCTATCTCAAAGCATGCGATAATGGATGCACTGCTTAGCCAAGGTGTAGAGAGAACCTATGTAATCCTATTAGAATCGATATATGATGGAGCTACAGCCACAATTCACCTTGATAATCTTGAAGTGGGAATTAATATAGAACGAGGTGTACGGCAGGGTGACGCAATATCGCCTATTCTTTTCTCGGCTGGCCTTGAAGAAGTATTCCGTAAACTGGATTGGGAACAGGATGATGTAAAGATCAATGGTGCAAACTTAAACCATCTTAGATTTGCAGACGATATTATTCTAATTTCACAAGACCCAGAGGAGCTGCAAAGACGCATACAAGAACTGCAAAGGGTTGGCGAACCATTTGGCTTGAAAATAAGCCTGAAAAAGAGTCAGGTTATGTTCAATAACTTCGCTCAGGACAGAAGAATTTCAGTTTTAGGAAGGGATTTAGAGATTGTGGACAGCTTTGTATATTTTGGGCAGAGGATTTCAATGGAGGGGAATACCGCCCGGGAGGTGGAACGGCGTGTTAAATGTGGCTGGCAGGCATTTGGTAGGCACAACATAGTGTTTAAGAGCAGACTCCCACTTTGCCTGAAAAGAAAGCTATTCGATCAGTGCGTTCTACCCGTTATGACATACGGACGTGAAACCTGGACACTCACATCGCAATCCATTCAAAAACTTTGGGTGGCACAGAGGGGAATGGAAAGATGTATGCTTGGCATTACAAGACGAGACAGAAAGTCCTGCGCATGGATCAGGGAACAAACAAAAGTCTGTGACATCATTGGAAGAGTAAAACAATTGAAATGGAGATGGGCAGGCCATATAGCGAGGCGATGGGACGACAGGTGGACGAAGGCAATCCTGGAGTGGATACCGCTTGATCGCAAACGTCCGCGAAGAAGACCGAAAGCACGATGGATTGATGACATCGTTAAGTATATTGGACCCGAGTGACAGCGGAAAGCCCAGGACCGTGAAGGTTAGAAGCATGCTGAAAAGGCCTTCATCCTGCAGTGGATCGATACGGGCTGATGATGATGATGATGATGATATATACTAGCTGTCCCCGCCCGCTTCGCTGGGCATTTATAATTAACATTGTTATTTATTGTCATTATTACAGTTTCTTTATAAAAAATGTTTAACTTCCCCTTCCCGTATTAAATTAAGCTTACATATAGTGGCCTCAAATATAGTATTTAATCTTCCTAACATTTAATCTTCGTCATCTATCTCATCTTCTTTGATGATAGTTTCGATTGGCCGAAAATCGTTCATGAGCCCCATGTACTTATTAGTTAAAACGACATCTTCTTCATTGCACCGAATGATGTCATTTGGAAAGCATTGTTGTAAGATCTGATAGATTTTAAAAATGCATTTGATTTTACATGTGTTCCATGGAGTAGCGATTTTAATAGCTCTGGAAGTTGTCGCAAAGGTTCTAGTTTTATTTTGCCAGCTGAACAGCATAAATCTTCACATTCACCAATCCACTGTAATGCTTTAGAATAACTACAAATTTTTGTCATTGAACTTAATTTTGATTCTTGTTTATAATCAACTGTAGGATCATACGAAAAACCACAATTTATTTTTACTTTCCAATGAATTTTTAATTTCATACGTCGTAAATCTTCTTTCCTTTTTTGTTCTTTTTGTAATCTATTTTCCATTTCATCTTGACTTTCACATGCACGCTTAGCTTTCATATACTTTGATTTAGATGTTACCAAATTTAATATGGACTTTCCTTTTTTAGGCATTTATGACTACAACAAATAATTGGAAATAATTAAAAACTATCTTGAGATTGACAACCGAAAATTCAATATAAAAAGTTGAAATAAATATCTTACTAATTTAATGCTGGGAAAATAATTTTTCGTTTTAATCAAATTATTCCACGCTTCCTTCTCTTCTTCTTTTTCCTCTATAATTTATAAATATAAACATATACATATACATAGATATATATATATATATATATATATATATATATATATATATATATATATATATATATATATATATATATATATATATATATATATGTTTTTAATATCTTTTTAAATCAGTCAATTGACATTTGCTAAATATTTGTTTAGGTTATAACAAAACACACAAAGTAATGCTACAGAAAAATATTAATTTAATAGTTTAATTAATAATTAATTTATTAAAATTAATAATAGTAGTAGTTAATGTACATGATAATAATAATAATCAATAATAAGTTGATAAAAGCTGAAATTTTAAATTTACCTTTTTTGATCATTAGCGCCCTCACAACCGCTTTAGTAGTTTGAACTCCGTTGCAGACGTTCTTAATTAGTCTTAATATAGCCCAAGAAAGAAAAAAATTATTTCAAATTTTCATTTTAATAATAAGTTTATAAAAGCTATAAAATCAGATAATTAGCGATTATCATCATCAACGCCCCCGCAACTGGTGTAAGGAGTCTAACACTCATATAAATATTAGCCTATCCATTAAGTACATGTATTTTTTACATGGATACCAAATTTCACGTCAATCGGATGCATGATTCAGTAGTTATAACGGAACATCCGTAAAAACCACTGTAGATTTATATATTAGTATAGAAGTTTAAAAAAGCTATAAAATCAGATAATTAGCGATTCTCATCTTTAACGCCCCCGCAACTGGTGTAAGGAGTCCAACACGCATATAAATATTAGCCTATCCATTAAGTACATGTATTTTCTACATGGATACCAAGTTTCACATCAATCGGATGCATGGTTCAGTAGTTATAACGGAACATCCATGTTCAAAGAACAGGAAGGTAGTTACAGCTCAACCAACATAGCTTGGCCTCCGAGGTTTAGATGTAGTAGCCCAACGCCTGAGAACTCATTCGAAACACTGCCTTCGTGGTGATAACATCGGTAAAGTACTGTACATTCGAGAAACTCTCCTCCGTTCTCTGTCTCTGTTAGACAGTGACCCTCTCATTCTTTCTCTTGCACATGTCGGAGGATCAATTATGTTGATTGAGATGTAGTTGGTAGATTTTCAAATTCATTTGCTAACCATTTTGCCAAGTTGTATATTGGAGAATCAGTGGCTGATACAATTGAAGTGAAGCATTTCTTCGAGTTTAATAATATGCTTTAACCCTTTAACCCTTTAAACCTTTCTCATGACAGGTTGACAGATGACATAGACCAGATGACTGATAGAATGAATCCCTGCCGATAGATGAATAGGGCATCATGTAAAGTGTAATCTTCGATATCGCTTGATAGAACAAGTTTAAACATGTCAAAACTTGAACTTCAAGAATATGACAATGGCATATGAAGTTGACAATGACATGTGGTGGTCCATACCACGTGATCGTCAAAGAAGTGACGAAGCCAATCCAGGCCAGTGGATGTAGCAACATTGATGGCGTCAGGGGTTCGAATATACAGAGTGTGGTCGATGTGGTATACATGATGACAGATGATAGATGGATTACAGATATTACATTAAAAATATGTAAATAATAAAGCTAAAGAAAATAGGGTTGGGTATACAATTGGGATAGGGTACACACTTATAAACATTTTTGCTCTCGCAACAGCATGTTTATGATTGTTTCACATTAAACTTTTCTCTATTTAACGTTACCTAATCTTTATAAACAACTAGATTGTGATTAGACTATTCAAATTACATCAATTCATCATAAGCTCACATTGCCTGCGACGAAGGCTAATTTCGTTTTGTAAATCAGCTTGCAGTATCTCGAGGGTGGTTGAATGTATAGTAAGTGGATTGTTTAAACCGGTTTCTCGGCTTTTCCCACTTTCGTCTGTGACGGGTATGACGTACCGTATGCCGGTGAAATATGCCGCTCATTTATCGGGTAATCTTTAATGCAACTCGACTATTTGATTGCTGCTTATGGCTACGAGCTTAATTTGTTAACGTTTATATTTATTAGTTTCAGTTGAATGCGCTTATGAAACATGACATTGAAGCTATACACTACACGTCAATATTTAATTACATAGAGAGACTCTTGAAAACGCTTCTAGCTTGACAGATCAATAGTGTAATTTATTAAATAAGCAAAATATTCCATACTATGAACTTATGAACATGTAAAGTTGTATTTCAGTATGTTCAGTATGTACTTTAAAATGTTCATATAAAAAAAACAAAAGCTGTCATAAAATATTTCAATCAACTCTTTTATTGGAATCTTCAGTGTGAAATATTAAACTCGAAGCGATTTAACGCCAAACACCAAATCACTTTTTTTATATTCTCGACGAGCATTTCGATAGCCATCTTCTGAAGATTGAATCATCTGAATATTGAATCATCTGAAGATTGAATTATTTACAGATTGAATCATCTGAAGATTGCATGATCTGAAGTTTGAATCACCTGAAGATTGAGTTATCTGAAGATTAAATTATCTGAAGATTGAATAATTTGAAGATTGAATCTCTGATTCTGATTCAATCTTTAGATGATTCATCTCCTGATAATGCTAATATGGTCAGCGAAACGCGCAAAATTAAAAAAAGCGATTGGGCGTTTAGTGATAAATAAACGTATGGCCGATCAGAAAAAGGTAGATTATATGAACAGGTCTTAAAATTGCTCAAATTTCGCAACTTACTTCACCCATTTTATTGTTTTTATTATAAACTGAATAATCACATTTTAATACTGAAGAAGGAATAATTATTTGTCGGAGGAAAAAGTGAAGTCGTATTAAACCCCCGAGGAGTGAATTATAATCTTCTATTTATAAACAAAGGTAATAGGCAAACACTTTTGTTACACCATAATATATCAATTGTTTCCATTATCCTCATGGATAATGTATATTTATTAACTTTATTATAATAATATGTTTACTATTTTAATCCTCGAACGTATTGTACTTAGAAATTCACTGTTTATGGACCTTTGTCAGTTAATAGTCTTTCCACTAATTAAACTAGTAATTAATATTGTGTAAAACAATGTTATAGTGCCCAAACAACGCCGTTACCAGCTCGACATTTAACAATTAATCTCCATTTGCTTGCAATTGCAATTTTTTATACTTGTACCATATTAAATATTTCTCAATTTAATATCTCGCAGCCTTTATAAACAACTAGATAATGATTAGATTATTCAAAATCACGCCAATTCGCCATCAGATCACAGGTTTTACGATGAAAAATAATTGGGTTTTTGAATAAGAAATAATTATCAATTTTTTTTATTTTAATTTAAAACTTTATCATAAATAATATTGATAATAGATGCGAAAAACTAAATAAAAATTGTTTGCAATTAATTATAAATGAATTAAAATGTATAAAATTTAAAATAAAATTACGTGACTACGCGCGCTTTGTCTGTGACGTCATTATGTTAAAGTGGAAATATTATCAATGTCTTATATCTGTGTATGTAGAGTTAACATTATTGAAGTTTAGCGCAAAAAAAAATTGCTAGTTACTAATTTAATTCAGTAATGTGTGACAAAGGGTTCATAAATGCCAGTTCTGATAATATACCTGTTTTGGATAATTTTATGGTAATAGATTTTCTCAAAAATGACATTCGGTTCAACTTAGCTGAAGTTTGAGGTGCTTAAGCATCAATAACGTATATGTAAATAAGAAACAAAATATTTCTATTAAATATAATTAAATGATTTGTAGGGTGTCACGCGAAAGTTACGGTGACAAGGCTATAAGTTGTGTTCAATTTAACATTTGTATTTGCACGTGTATGCCATAAGGCCGTGTATGTTCAGAACATAAAGTTCTGAGTAAAGCTTATTCGATTACCTGAATTATTAATGAAAAATTAAGAAAATTCAAGTCATCCAATGTCACGATTATGTATCTTCAGCAGGTACTAAATACTCAAAACATAAAACAATTGATATAATCTTATAAATAATAATCTTTCATATATATTTGATGGGAGGTGGTTGTAAACATTTGATGCTGTTTTGGAATTAATACATCGTGCTGCTTGAAACCATTGATTCCGACGTTTAATATTTTGTGGCACATTTAAAAACATTTTTTCTCTAGTTGTTTTTGTAGAATTCATACAAAATGGTACGAAACAGGCACTAATTAGATTTAACATTTTCAATAAATTTATCAATACACTGATAATAATAACAATAATAAGTTCATTAAAAACTAAAACACTCGTAACGGCTGTTTATAATGTTGAGGGAAAATAAACATTGTGACGTCAAGCGCGCTCGGGTTTTTTCAGGAACTGTCGGTGCCTCATCGGTACTAGGTTTAAAAATGTATCTTCAATTTGATATAACTTTTTAATTATAAGGAAAGAAATAAAAATAGCTCCGTTATAAAACTTATATATGATCTTTCCATTTGTGACAAAAAAAATGTTTTTTTAAAACCCCAATTACATTTTGTAAATCAGTTTGCAGGATCTCGAGTGCAGGAAATTTGTCCCATTTTTTTTAGAAAAAATCAAGAAAAAATGTATTTACTTAAAATTTAATTTAATCAATATAATATGTACCATTCTGTTTGATGAGCCTTCCACATTTCTCCATAGCATGGAGATGGATACAGATGTTTTTTCAAGTGTTCTTAAGGGACACTTTTCTTTTTTTACAATCTAAGCTGTTTAATCTAAGCTGGATTTAAATAAGTAGTATTTATATGTCGGGAGAGTACGACGAATAAATCAAAACATCCCAATCTAATGTAAAAGTGTGTATGGGGTGGCCAAGGACACGTGTAGTTTAGCATTATCTCGAACGCTATACCCTTTCTGTTGACTAATTCGGGCCACTTTTGGTCGATTGCTCACTCTAATTCACTTACTTCTGAACAGTATTTCTCCGAATTAGCTGTCTGGTTTTTAGTCAATAAACGGTTCCCTTCCACTTTCACCAAAAGCATAGAAAAGACCTTCTTCTACTATAAATTGGCTTTTGCGCTTGTTGAAGCGGCATCTCCGCCCTTACACCATGATTTCTTCTTGTTACGTTTAATATTGCTATACGCAATCCATTTTTCATCACCGGTAATCAACCGTTTCAAAAATGGATCTATTTAGTTGCGCTTCAACAAAGAATCGTAAACAGAAGTTGGATTTTAGAAGAAGTTAGAAGAAGTTAAATTTTCTACTGTTCGCTCTATCAAATAATTTACTGATAACTCATGCGGACATCGGCCTTCATTAGCAGCAATATTTCCTTAGTATCAGTCTCAAAGAATTATCCAAAACGTGGTGCATTACTAAGATTACTAAAATTACTTTATGAAACTTTATGAATCACTTAAATCAGGTGGAATTGTCAACGGCACCCTTATATCTTCTTTTGCGTCTACAAAGCATTCTTGCCTTCTCAGAAATAAAAACCGCATAATACGAGGGCTGTATGAAAAATAACCGGCCTAAGTCATAGATGGCGCTGCTAGTATTTAAAAAGTGATATTTTTCGTAAATATAATCTTTCACCACAATACTGTCAAACTGTCAAGTCGCCACGTGGTCTAGTTTGTGAATGGCAGCTATTTAAATAGAAAAACTTTTGTGATTTTACAACAATGGAAAAAAATGAATATCGAGCAGTGATAAAATACTTGGTTTTAAATAAGAAAACAGATGATGAGATTAAAATGGAGCTCAGCGAAGTTTATGGCGACTCTGCACCTTCGTTATCAACCATAAAATATTAGACAGTTGAATTTAAACGTGGCCGTACAAGCATTTTTGATGAAAAATTCATCTAGGTAGTCCAAATGAGGTTACCACTTCAGAAAATATTGAAATAATCCATAATATGATAAATGATTGGAGAGTGAAATTGCATGAGATTGCTGAGACTGTGAGCATCTCAATTGAATGGGTGCAGAATATTTTAACAACTCATTTGGATATGAAAAAGGGTGCCGCGATTGCTCACAATTGACAATAAACACACACGTATGTCAACTTCAAAAGAATGTTTAGTAATATTAAAACGCAATCGGAATGACTTTTGCCATCAGTTCATATCTGTTGACGAAACATGGATTCACTACAACACACCAGAGACCAAAGAACAGTCCAAACAGTGGAAGTTTTTCGTGGTGAATCTGCGCCAAAGAAGATCATATTTTTTAGAGGGGATACAAAAGAGAGAAAAACGTTTGACTGCGTCGAACTGAAAGGTGATTTCTTTCTTGTCAAGGCCAGGTAATTATCATATAACCCTCGTGTGTCTAAAATGCTCCTTATTTTCTGCTATTTTTAATGCTTAACAACATTTAAAAGAACAATCAAATACTTATTTTTTTTGTAGATTGTTTAAACCAGCTTCTAGAGTTAGACCCAACGCTAACGTGTTGACACCGATTTTTTTTAATTTAATTTCAACTTAATTTATAAATTATAAACTTTATAGAATAGAATCGTATAAAAGTTTAAAAAAAGAAATAGGTGTTCATCAAGCGGAAGATTTTGAATATGGCAAAAGATACGTGTGGCACAAGATGGGGAAGGAAGGAGAAATAAAAGGGGCAGTAGCCGTAATATCTAAAAGCTGTTTAACACAGTATTAATATCTTTTAGAAACGAAGAACAATATATTTAGTAATACAATAAAAGGTAGATTATATATTCTCCATTTACTTCGTAAATCCCACGAGTGGGGTCAGTCATTTTGAAGCCTTTTTAAAAACTATGTCTTAAAATTGTCCTAATTTCGCGACTTATTTCATCTATTTTAAAGTTTTTGTTATAAACCGTCGACTGAGTATGTCGCAGTGGAATCATTTTAATACTGAAGAAGTGAAATATAATACTGAAGAAGAGTAAAATATAATACTGTATTTATAAATAAAAGAAAAAACGCAAGTATCTTTGTTACATTCTAGTAATTACATGTTCATACGAGAGGGACAAAAGGTCATTGCAGTGTGTAAATGTAAATTGATAGAAAATTAATAGATTCAATCAACATAAAGTTGATTATTTTGTGCCAAACGATGTACTTTCTGACAAACGAAGTAAAATTCCCACTACAGTAATCTCTACGAGTTCCAAATAGAATACCATTAGTGCCTTTCTTTATATAAAACAATATAAAATATTTTCAAAATTTTTTATTTTATATATTGGATTTGTCCATAAGTTCTCGAAAAGTTTTATTGAAAAAAGCAAAAACCAAAAAACCAAAATTTATGCAATACATTCATCAAAGATGTATTCTACGTCGTTGTTCCACAACTTACTGCCACCTCAAGACCAAGCCGGTTTTTTGAGGTCCTTATCATTGGTGAACGTTTCCTCCAACCCTCATTTGGTTAGACAGCGAGCGGAAGAGGTGATACTTGGTTGGCGCAAAATTTGGAGAGTACAGCGGACGTGGAAGAACTTCCCATTCAAGGCCTCCTTGATTGATGATGATGATGTATAACTTCATTTACACGGTGCAGCTGGACGAGATAATATTCTCTGTCGAGATCTTGTTCTTCTCCAGTATTTCATAATACACGAGACCCTACCAGTCCCACCAAATGCAAATTATGGTTTTCTTGGGATGGAAATATTGCTTAATTCTCGACTTTGACCACCCACTCCTTCCTTTGCTTCATATTGACGTAAAGACACCATTTCTCGTCTACTGGAATGATTTTCTACAATAATCGTTGTGAGTAGGCGCGTGTTGCTCGGTGTCGGACGAGATTTTGAGCAGTTTTGTCATGGCAATTTTTTTTGTTGTCGGTTAGTTACGAGTTTTTGAGTAAATCTGATAGATTGAAGATATCGGGGATTGTCGCGGTCCATCTTCTCAGCCAACTCTTGGCATGTTTGACGGCCGTCCTCCTTCAAAAGTTGAGAAGTCGGCAGATTGACCAGAGTGGGGCGAGTTGTCCAGGTCGAAGTTGCCATTTTCGAACTTGACAAACCAATCTTGAGCTGTTCGGTAGGATATAGCGCCGTATATAGTCTCTCTATATAGGGCGCAACTGCATGGAACTGCTTCTGTAGCTTTTTAGCCACGACGAAAGCGAAATATAGCAACAGTCGAAAATGAAATCTTTTGCCGCCTGGAATTTCTATTTCAAAAGCTTGAAAGTTAATTGAAATTAAGATTTTAATAAAAGGATCGTTTTGTTGAGTGAGAAAAAAAGGGCTTTCATTTTTCTTTTAGTGGGTTACACAAATATTACGAATTTCGGGTTTGTCAAGTCAAGACAATATACAAAATATTTTGTCACTGGTTAACAATATCATACTATACCTGAATAAAAAATATACATATTAAATTTAATCCGATTAGATTAGACAAAGTATGAAAGGAAAGACAATTATAACAACAAATTCATTATTATTTATTTTGAGATAATATTAATACACCTGGGGAATCAATGATCGAATTTGCGTTTTTTGATAATTCGTTGTTTACAATACTATTAATGTCTATACTATTCAATTCTGCATCGTCATCTATTTTTTGTAATTCTTCGATTGTTGAATTAACAGGATGTTTGAAGAAAATCCTTCTTTAATTCCTTTGATTTTTTATTAGCTCTTTCAATTCGACACCTTTGCATTTAAATGCATGACAGTATTGGCGTTCTTTGTTCATTGCATCGATGACAATTTGTAAATGTGACGACTAGTCTATGTCCGACTCATATTCGAATGCAAGACGGAGAAGTGATGCACGCGTCAATGCGTGATATACTTGCAAGCGCTGTCGTTCATGTGCTCTGAGTGCGTCGATGACTCGTTGACGGGCCTGTCTTTGTGTCAATACATTGCTCTCAATGTCTCAATGCGTTGCTCTTGACTTTCATTACTACGTGTGTTTGGAATCTGGGCTCCTAAATTTACAGTGTCCGACAATTTATCTTCTGCCGTTCTATTTAACCGACGGGTGTGGACAAAATTATGAATTCCGAGTACGCCAACCAATATTTCTTCATCGTCCACTAAGACGTGGCATTGTTCTATATAAGTAACTTATATTTCAATTTTATCACACAACATACAGAAAAATTAAAACGTCAAAACTACGCCAAGCTATTGGTACGCACGTCATTTGTCTTTCATTTATAAATAAAAAAATATATAAAAATTTCATATTTGGTCTAATCTCCTAATCGGATTAAATTTATATGTATTTCTTATTCAGGTATAGTATATAATTGTTAACCATTGATAAAATATGTTGTATATTGTCTTGACAAACCCGAAATTCGTAATATTTGTGTGACTCACTTGGAGGTCATTGTGAATTTGTACTTGTGATGATCTCATAGTATTTGTTTCATTGCCGAAATAAATTATGCCATCCAAACGAAAAGCCAAAGTTCGGGCTTTCTTTTTCATAAAAAAAATTGGGAAGTGGGAAACAAAAAATAAAAAAAAAATTCCTGGAACCCTATCACAACGCTACCTAAACACAACGCTAAACAAAAAGAAAAAACAAACGCATTATTAAAAGGCGGGGACTTATTGATCAACCATTATTTTGTCTCTGTTACTAATGATAATATTTTTAATATCATTTTGGGTACACTAATTGAATTTCAGATATAATAATAAATGCAGAAAGTCACAGACACCATCAAAGCTAACCCATTTATAATCATTCAACTGAACATAGAACAAGCTAGGGAACAGAACGTTTGGAGTAAATGCTCCCACAAGGTATGACTGTAACACGATTTAGCAAATCAGCATGTTCCCGGCTCGACTGAGAATATATTACCTGGCTGATGGCATCCTTTGGCGCCCGCCTCAAGAAATAAAATTAGACGGGAAAGGGTTGGATCTTTCCCCCTACCAGGAAAGGAGTCGATTAGTTATTTCGAACGGGGGAAAAGACGTTTATCGCTCCCTGTTAACAGTCAGTGAAAATATAAAATGCAATTATTTATGCTCAATAAGAGATTGATAAATAAAATTTCTAGGATTTAAACTTGATGAAATATACTGATATATTTTTGAGGAACACAAAAATTTCATGAATAACTAGGGAGAAGGTTGTTTGATCTTGGATATATTATCATAAATTTGTTTTTATAAAGACATTTATAATTTATAGAAAACCTATGATTCTTCTATGTCCATCATGATCTTCCTTTTTTTGTAGTGTTATAGCCCGCCAGTAAGCCTTGACCTCCTGTAACCTTTGCATACAATCTACAGATCAATCTCCAAAAGCCCCATGCAATTTTCGATGTGCAGTAGTTCTTCAACATATCTTCTTGCATTGCTCTGCCTATTGGCTCCTCAATGAATTTTTGGTCTTCGATTTTCTGGCATTATCGGCACGGGTCCGGTCCGTCTGAGTCTCTGAACCGTCACGCTACCTATTCTACCACATCCAAATCTTTGTACAATTGCTTGTGCATATCTTCTGTTTTCTTGTGTTTTCACAGCAATAAGTGACTACTAGCCGAATGAGTGTTTTATAGATCTTAATTTTTCGTGTTCCTTTAGATCTCAGGACAGAAGTCCGTCGTGATCACCTAAGTAAAAGATTATCAAACTAGTAGAGTAGAAGGGGTACCTTAAAACAGCTTTAATTATAGACAAACAAAATGTTTTTTTCAAACGGCAATTTGAAGTTTAAACTAACTCGAAACAAACTGCCTCACAGAGAAAAAGGAAAGTTGTCAGGAAATCAACTAAGTTTAAGAATATAAAAGTCGAGTAAACTGCAATAAGATTTAAGTGAATCTTAAATATTTAATAATTTTATATTCTTTTCAAAGATTTAATTGTTATTTTAGGAAAAGTACTGTGTTCTTAATAATATTATTTTTAGTCGTACGTGCCATTAATCTTTAATTTAACCAAAGGAACCTTGGAACAAAATGATTTTTTTTTGATAATATAATTTAATCTAATCATTTTTTTTTATCAACTCAGTGTATTATGAAAGGTAAATGTCCAAAGTGTCAATTAGAGCATGAACTATACAGGTTAACAAAATTCGGACAAATTAAACATTTTTTCATACATAATTTTTATTGTAAAAACGGAAAAGTTTACAGTTTTTTTACTAAATTGTTTGTAAGGTCATAAAGAACACATTTATTTAATATATCTTGCCCTGTTTGAATGACCGCCTCTATTATCGGTCTGAAGCGCTCGCACGCTTGTATTAATGTGTCACGGTCCACATCGTCGAATGCCGCTCCAATACCATCTCTCAATAACGCGACGTTTGGATGTCTGGACTTGTTGGTGACCCTTTCAACCACGCTCCATACATAGAAATCCAAAGGATATAAATCTGTGCCGCTTGGAGGCCAATAATTATTTGGACCAATACGTACCAACGTTGTTCGATAACCAATTTTGAACCAAATAACTTGGGTGGGTGGGCGCACAGCCGTGCTGGAAAACATATGGCTTTCCAGACGACACAGTTTCCATCCACGGCTTCACTACACTTATCAAAACTCGCTAATATACTTCTTTTGTAACATTTTCCCCTTTGTTAAAGAAATGCGGTGGCATCACATCATCCTCAGTGGATACAACACTTAGCACATGAACATTCGCCGGAAATTTTGTTCTGGAACATCTTTAGGCTCATGTGCGGGCCAGCGATCATTCCTTCGATTGATTTTCGCATCGCCAGTAAAAAACCTGAGGCGTCCGGCAGTATTGTTTCTTAAGGAACACAAAAGCAAGTTGCCGTTCAACCCGCTTTGTCCTGGCAGCTTCGGAAAGCCTCTGTTTCACTTTAATTGTGTAAGACTTGTAGCAGAGGTCCTCCTAGACGATTCGACACGTTATAGTTTTTTCACTCACACCGACAGCCGATGACAATTTTCGGATCGACTGCCCTGGATCCTCAAAAATTAGCTCCTGAGCCCGTTGAATGATGTCGGGCGTCCTAACAACGCGCTCCTTCGAGTGAATTTTGCTTGTCGCTGTTGCAAAACCTTCGTTGGACTTCTCCGACTCATTATACTTCGCGACGACATCATACACAGTGGATCCTCGGATACCCGAAGAACCGAATGATTTCTGTCACAGAGCGCCCAGCGCAAACACTTTCGATGATCGCGGCTCTTCGGTTATACTCTGCACTAGTTTTTAACATTGTGACTGCTTCGAGATTATGACTGTTTAGTATACGCGCAGGGCCTGATATTCCCGGATAGCAAAACGCGTCCTGTTTGCGGATGACGTCACACGTTGAGTAAAATTCAAATATCCCCATTGCTAGACTTTGAAATACAATTTAAATGCATTATAATTGGTATTAAGGCTTTATATTGAGGACAAATTCTTTATGAGTGTGGACAACAGACTACAAAATTGTATATAATAGACTCGTACACAGTTTTATTTGAATTTAAGACTATTTACAGAACAAAGCAACATCGATAGTTTGAAGTCTTTTATTTATGAACAAAAACATTATAGTTTTATAGATTAATACTATTTATTACGAGTATTAAACGTATCTAAACAAATTCTTTTGTTTCTCAGTTTAAAAATGTAAGCAAAAAATAATATACATTGGTTATGTAAAATTGGAATATGCAAATTGAATGTTTTGTAAAAATTGGTTTTTATATTTAATATCCAGCTAAATTCGATATTTCTTGTCATAAATAAAATATAAATTATTCAACACTCATTTTGCCTTAAGTTACATTAGTATTCAAAATGACAAAATTTTGTTTCATAACTTAAAAATTGTACATATTTCTTAAGCTCATGTCCATTGTGAATTTGCTATAAGTATAATTATGTAATAGATTTAATTATCTCTTTTGCATCATTTTACACTTGTTTTCTACAATTCTATGCGAAAATACATTCGTTATCAATCATATTGGCAATCATCAAACGCCTTCATTTTTGTCCATAATATAAGATCGCAAAAGATACTTGAATTGTAAAGTATTAGGATGATCGTGAAGGCCACCTTTCGCTGGAATAACTTCAAAGAAATTCTCCAAGACATATTTACTTAAGCGTCTTGTGAGAATATATTCCGTACCAAATCGTCACTTTAAATCTGCCGTTAAGAGTTTGAGACCATTATTTGACATGAGTTTTCCTACAATTTAGAGTCGATATGAATTGTGATATCAAAAGTTGATCAAAAAGATTACCAAAAAGATCAAACGAATGCTTTTGTTGCATCATTAGCATATGGAATATTAGAAACCATCACCATCATTAATATTTCTACAACCATCTATCTACTACCAAAATTGTATCAATCATAAATAAATAAAACCCCATCATTTTAAATAGCAACAAATTTATAAACATGAGTTAATATTTTTAGATTTAATATCTATTTCAGTTATTTTTCTCTTATGATAATTACCTTGTCAACAACTCGACGACGACTTGTTCTCTCCCTTTTCTTAATTTTTGCAGGTTGTTCACTCGATACTGGTTTTCTAGAATTAAATGCCAGATTTTGAGTCGGTACAGCATCATCCTTCAATTCTCGGTAACTTTTTGGTATGTAATTTAACAATTTATGTTGAAGGTTTACTTTGAAATAGCTATTTAAAAAGCGTTTCAAACAAATACAAGCTGTTTTCAGGTTAAACCTATCTTGTCTTTTTGTGGCATGAATGCACTTCTTACACGCAACTTCATTCTTGGAAAAATGAAAAAAACTTCTCATCACATCAAGGGTTCTTTTTCGAGTAATTGTCGGAGTTACACCCTAACACCGCACAACACATTGTTAATGTATATTTTAAATTAACTCCACAGAAACGCCGTATATAAACTTCCAGTAAACGTGTTATAAGTCAAAACTATCATGTTTTCGAATTTTATCCTACGGGTGACGTATTCCAAGAAAACTCCGCCCAGCATGCTCAATATCTTGCATTAGTAATTATTATACCATGGTACATGCGTCAAGCTATTTGGACACCAATTGCGACCTCTGCAAGTGGTATAGAACGGTGGGAAATTAAAATTGAACTTTGTCCGGATTTTGACTAGGATCTTCGGCTATTATGGCCTTTATTTCAACGACATCAATGTTTGAAGGATGGCCAGAATGATGCCGGTTGTCGAAGTCAAAATTTCCGTCCTTGAATACCAGACCAATTTTGCACTATAGTCTCCCCAACAGAATCCGCTTCGTAAACGGTTCAAATCTTGTCTTATATTTGGACGTCCTTGTCCTTTTTGAAGCAAAAAAGCATAATATGGCTTAAATGCAAGTTATCAATCGACATGTTCACTTTGACTCAACTTGAGTATCTGAAGATAAATCAATGCAAATCTGAACGTAAACATTGTAATATAAATACCACGGGAAGTAATAAGAGGTAAATAAACATTACTAATCCAACACAGATATTTATTTGCAAAACCCAGGCTGTCCTCTTCACAAGAAGACAGCCGATAATCAGACAGAATATCCGCATCTACGGAGTCCCCATCTAATGGGCCAGATCGGCACACTACCTGGGCCTTGAGTTCGACAAGGCCCTCACGTGGGTGCCGCACCTTAAGAAGGTAACCGGGAAAGCAAGAGCCATGGCTCGTCTGCTTTACCCCCTAATGAACGGCAAAAGTAAGCTCTCGCTGAACATCCGAATAACCTTGTATAAAATCATGGTCCGATCCGTCCTCACCTACGGATCTCAGGCCTGGTTCCCGTACCTCCCCCCAACGTCGATTGCAATTCTGCAATCGTTCCAGTCACGTGTTCTTCGCACATTAGTAGGTGCCCCATGGTTTGTAAGGAATGCGCAAATCCATCGGGAAACTGACACACCAGAGATTCAGACATTCCTGTCCAGACTTCTGGACAAATTCCTAGCGACGGCGTCCCTTTCGGACAATCCGCTAATCAGAGCCACGGCAGCTTCATTGCCGGCTGTTGCCCCAGTATGACCATCCTCTTCGGTCATCACCTCCATGCCTAAAGGACGGCAGCTAAAACCCTTCGAACAAGCGACATTGTCGTGACGTTCGAAAAATCAGCGAATACAAGTCAGGGCCTTCGGGTCAACTTAACCTCCAGGACAAGAAGAAGAAGAGATATTTATTTACAAGCGCTAAAAGAGTAACTAATGGGAAATCCATACGAACTTACAGGAAAATCCGATACTTTTCCACACATAACTCCCATATCTCAACAGCAAATTAATAAAGACTCTGGGTTTATCTCAATTTGTTTTCTTTTTATTTTGAAAACAAATCGTACAGGTCTTGTTAAAACACCCATTATAATAAAAAAATGATAAAGTGTGTGTGTCATTCAAGATCTCATGGAAACAAACATCCGCCAAAGAAAAAAAAACGAGCACGTAATGGCCAGAATATGTTAAGTAAACGGCAACTACCACTCAGTGCGGAAAAGAAAAACGGCTGCTGGTCCTTTAAGAGCCGGATTATAAATAAAGAAAGAAATTTGACCTTTAGACTGTAAGTAGTTTGTTGTATGTCATTTTCCCGGTTTTAGGGGCGTAAAAAATGCCCCCGATTATTCCCAGCTGAGCCCGTCGCCATTTATCAAAAATATTTATTTTATGTGTGCTGCTCTTCGTTCTGTCCCTTCCCCAGTTTCCGTCATTTCATTGGATGGAAACCGGGCTGATATAGGGGATGAAGGCTAAGCGTGTTGGACGGAAAAAAATTACAAGTTAAATTAATTGCATCGAATTATTTTAAATTGAATAATTTGCTTAATTATAAATGAGTGGAGATTAGTGTAATTTATACATTATTGGGCTATTCCGAATGTAATTTTTAAGTAGAAATATGTTTTAATCGTATTTTCAAAGCAACAAAAAACAAAAACAAAGAACCCATCAAATGACTACCTTTGTTATTGAATATGTAGTGCTAGCGTTGCTAACGTGCTAACCGTTACGTACTAACCTTTTTAATTCCGAAGAAAATATACTGCCTAAAAGAGTTTTTGGCTAATTTTGGAGCGGCACCCTATCGTCTATTAATTATTAAAGATCAATCGTATTTGATGGAAACCACTTTGCAATTTTACACAATTTTAAGCATCTAGCTAATTTAATTAATATCTAAAAATGTACATAACCCGTGTAAATATAATATTTAATACAAATTCGTTTACGAAGCAAAAAATATACAATAGCACCTGCTGTTTTAAAAATCATATCAGGCAAATGGCAGCCATCGTTGACAATACGTTGCTTAAGATGTTTCCGATTATGTTCCTTCAAATCTTCAAGAGATCGAGGATGATGGTTGAAAACATTTTCCTTTGCGTATCTTCAACTGGAAAAAAATCACACGGGCTTATGTGGTGACCGTACTCGCGTCTCCCCATAAAGACATTAAACGTATAGGGAATATTTTCCTCGACACTCTGAGCGAACGTTCTGCTGCATGAGAACCACATGTTCTCCATCCAAATTGTCTAGTTTTCGGCGCAGAAAGGTCTCCAACATTTCAATGAACGTATTCGAGATCACAGTTACTGTTTCACAATTTTCCTAAAAAAGCATTTGCTGTTCACACCAAAGTCAGCAACAGCACACAAAACGGCTACTGGAGACAAGTGTATTGAAATAGTTGTTTTCTGACAAAACACTTTGTCTCTTGTATCTTTTAAGCTCATTTCTAGTATTCTTTTAGGGTATTTCCAATATTCTTAACTTTTTCAGCGTTTATTGTATCAAAGGCACTTTTAAACTCTACGAAAATTGAGTAAATTTCTTTCTTGTGCTTTTATACCTTTCGGAATATTTAGTCCTGTTTATATTTAGCCTTTATAGTATTTTTTATTTTCTACATTTTCTAGCACTTTCTAGACAAAATTTAGATTACGGTTTTTTAGCTTGTCCATTTCCCTTTGTCTTTTTCCTTGTACGTGAGTGTAATTACAGTAATATACCAGTCGTCGGATATTTGTTTCCATTATTGTTGGATCAAACAGTATATTCGTGTGTATACAAAAGTTGCTATTTATGCATCCGGAGTAATACATAAAAATAAATATTTATCGTTAAAAATGGTTTTGTTGTTTCACAAAATAATTCTCCGCAATGATCGATACATTTTCGCATACGTTTGAATCAATTTTCACAGCACTTTTTCACGATTGAAGTATATCTAAAATTTTAAACGTATCAGCCGTTTCTTCTGGCGTCGAAAATTGTTGACGTTTTTTCTTGGGTGCCAAATCAGAACTTTACAGCGGATGCCCCATCAATTCCATGTTTTCGATCGGATGTGTGAAAGCTCGTGTTGTCATGGTGAAGAATGATCCTGATCAAAGACTTCTGGCAAACAAATAGTTGTGCACCATTCAGAAATGACCATTCTACGATTCTCTAGTGGTACTGTAGCCATATGCCCATTAATCTCAGAAAACAGGCGACCATTTATTTCGCAGTGCATCTTGCGCGAACAAGTTTTGTTGGATTTGGCTCATTTTGAAAGACCCATACAGTCGACTGCTGTTTACTTTCGGGCTCATACGCATAGATCCAGGATTCGTTACCTGTGTAGATGTTATACACGGCTTTTGACGCACCACGATTATATTTTTTGGACAATTTCTTTGCACTAATCGACACGAGCCTTTTTCACGGCTAAATGTTCATGTAAAATCTTGTGTATGCTTGTCATACTAATTCCTCGGTATGCTTCAATCTCAAGGTATGTCACATGCCGATCTTGCTTCAATAGTTCGCGCACAATAACGATGTTTTCAGGCACAAAAACCGATTTTGGACGACCTTTAAATTCGTCCGTGAGCGAACGATGGACACGATTGAATTTACTAAACCAGTGACATACAGTGGTTTTAGATGGTGCTTTATCGCCAAAAGTCGAAGTGAGTTGATCGATGATTAATTGATGATTAATTCCATTTTTTAACTGAGATAGAATTTTCAAGTCACTAAAAACACAAATAGCGTCCATATGACAGAACGTTCTGAGTACGTATACAGTCAACAATGACAACCTTTACGATGTATCCTGTATGTCAAACTTTCCGATGTATATGGTGCCTAGCAACACCATTGTTGCCAATTCCGGATACATAACTAGCAACTCTCGTAGTTGGTATTTCCCATGATTTTCCAAGCAGTTCTGCCTCTAATATACCTTCAAATATATTGTAACCACCAATATTAATCTTCATTTTATTATTCAGTTGATTCCATATATATATATATATATATATATATATATATATATATATATATATATATATATATATATATATATATATATATATATATATATATATATATATATATATATATATAATATTTAAAATTACATTACATTATTACTTTAAAATTATATATTATAAAGAGTAAACAGTTATTTAATATATGTTTTTCTTTCAGGTAATTTCTTCAAATAGTTGGTAATATCTTATGTATGGTAAGTTTATTTTACATTGTTTAGCTAAGATCGGTCAAGTAAAATATTGTCCTTGCTGTCAATTGAAACCTTTCAATCTGAATCATTCGATATTTTTTTAATTTAAGTTTTTTTATTATTATAATATTGGGTTAATGCCAAAGTTTGTCTTTTTCTTAGAGTAATAAATTTTATTTAATAAAAAAATTACAGCTGTAACGTCTGCGCGTTCCCAATAAACGTGACACAAACGATAGGATGTACTCGGGGACTAATAGCCTAATGTATTATTTCATCCGCGAAACACTATGAACTATATATAGATATATATAGTTCGTATAATATATATATATATATATATATATATATATATATATATATATATATATATATATATATATATATATATATATATATGTGTCAAAAAATGGAAACGGCATTGAGATTTACACAAAATATTTACAACAAAAAATGCCTAGGTAAAAACACAAAACTGAGACATTACAACACAGTTATTAAGCCAGAATGTCTATATGCTGCAGAAACGCTCATTTTGAATAGAAAGAGGGACATCGAGGACATTGAAAAGAAGGAAAGAAAAATCGTAAGAAAAATCCTATGCCCCAAACAAATAAATAGCACAACATACCGACTTCGAGAAAACCAAGAAATCAAACAATACACAGATATTCATAGCGATATGAGGAAAAGAAGACTTAAGTTTTAGGGACACATAAAACGGATGAATCCAAGTAGGTTAACTAGACAAATAGTCAAATTTTATGAAAATAGGAGTAAAGCTAAAGTAGAAATAATTAAATGGATTGCTGCAATTAAAGAGGACCTTAAATCAGCAAATATTACACAAAGTGAAATTCAGGATAGAGGCTGTTTCAGACACAAGGTTAACGTTTGGAAGGTTGGCCAGAGAGAAAAATGTAGAAAGACTGGAACAACTTGGTCTGACGAAAGGAAAAAAAGCTCATAGCGAAAGAATGAAATTAGTATGGGCGCAAAGGAAGGCTAACAACAACAAACGCCTCTAATTGTACTTCGCGTGGTCCACCAGGGTCCATACGTGAATAATAATATTAATAATAATTCCTTGTATTTCTCATCGTTTTTTCGTTAAATCATCGATGATCTCGTAAACATCGATGTTTTATAATGTGGTATTGTAAATTTGCTTTTAAATCTAATATTCACGATTCACGGAATGACTGGTTGAGCAATCTATAAACATGCATTTAAGGGGAGGCAATGGGGCGCCTCCCAGTTCCTTTAAATTACTCTAGATATAAATAAATCCTAAAAGTGGGAAAGGGTCTATCCTAGTTAAAAAACTTAATATTGATATTAAACATTTAATAAGCACAAGTACAATCCCAGAAAACAACACATAGAACAAAAAATATAAAAATAAAACTTTAATGAAGAAAATTAAAAAGAAGTCTAGCAGTGAGGTCCAATTTACATCGATTTCAAATTAGATTACGCTAAACTGCTTACATTATACTAACTAATTAAAACTGAATCAAATTTAAGCAAGTAGATCAATCAAGATATGTTTAACCAAACTAAAGTAAATCAGATCGAATTGTATAAAGATATTACCTGGTGGTATCGAGAATATTAATAAGGAATTAAGGTAAAAGCTTTATAGAAACATTGATACAATATCAAATAAAAAATAATAAATTAATATCTGGCCGTATCTCCTTTGTTAAGCTGCTCATTTATCCAACCTCTGGACTGTCCAGTTACTAGTAGATCGTTTACTGGCAATTTTGTATCCCGAATGCGGGGATCCCCAAAATATCTGAAATCTGCGTTGACCTGGTACTGCACAAAGTGGGCCCCAAAAATGACTGGATTCGGTAATGCCTGGGCTCCGTTTTATAAAGACTTGGTTCTAAATTGATCGGGTTCCGTAACTACCGGACTATAAAACCCTCTACAAAAATACCAAAGAATAAGCCTGAATATGGCTTGGCCAGCTAATCTACATACCTCTAACGGAAGGGTATGGCGTGGAGACGTCTGTTCAGCTCGAGGTGTGTTGTTAGACTCTCTCGACCTTGTCCCATAGAATACGGTACGCTCTCAAATAGGACTCATGCAAAACGATCTTACCTATAGCGGCCGAGAATTTGTAAATGGTACTATATATATATATATATATATATATATATATATATATATATATATATATATATATATATATATATATATATATATATATATATATATATATATATATATATATATATATATATATATATATATATATATATATATATATATATATATATATATATATATATATATATATATATATATATATATATATATATATATATATATATATATATATATATATATATATATATATATATATAGAATTCTTGTCCTTCAGCAAAGTCAATCAGCCTGTCACCTCTATTGTCCGCTCACCATTTCCATATGGTCCAGTTGCATTTTCACCAGTTCTTGCTTTTCTGATTCTGGCATTAAAGTCGGCCATCAGGATTTTATACCTACACCTCTCTTTGTCTAAAAGTTGGGCCACATAATAATAAAATTGGGCCATCATCATAAAATTCCTCAATTTTCTCATCTCTATGGCTTATAGTTGGTGCATAAGCTTGGACGATTTGAAGCTTAAACTTTTTATTCAACTGAATGACGCATTGGGCTAATCGGTCAGATATACTTTCATATTTAACTACACTATCTTTCAGCTTTCGATTGATGAGGAATCCAATTCCACCACATCGTTCATTCTCCGTACCTCGGGTGTAGAGTACGTGACCAGTTGGTTCTAGTTTGATTAACTCTTCACCCTTTCTTTGTGTTTCACAGAGCCCAATAATATCCCAATGTATGTTGTCAAGTTCGATTAACAGTTCTTGCAGTCGGGTCTTCGTTTTCATAGTCCCTATATTAAGCGTAGCAATGTTAAAAGTCCAATGGCAGCCTGATCTAACCCGATAATTCTTAGCACCCTCTGCCTTGGGGCAGGCCTTCCCGCTGCCGTAGGTAGTTGCCCCTTGGCCTCCGGGGAATGAGGGCCGTGTTTGAGGTTGTACTGTCATATTTCAACATATTGAAATACCATGTTGAAGGTATGGACCGTAATCTGCCACGCTGTGCGGGTTAATGATGGTGAGGTCCAATGCGGGTTAGCAGATTTTGGATCATGTTAGTCTGAGGCCTCTACCTTGACCTGTCCGCCAGGGGGAACCCTCCCAGGAGCATAGACTCCCGACGGCATTGCTCAAAATTTCATTGCCCTACTCAAACCCCTTTACCACGTCAAGGAGGTCCGATCCACAAAGGTGCACAAGAATTCTATATTATGAATTCGTTTTATAAGAAAAAGATCAACAGAAAATGGACATGGAAAAGTCCATCTGAACTCACTAGTAAAATTGATTATATCATGTCAAACGATATAAGTGGTTCTTTCTTTACATAAGAAAAGGTATTTTTGATATTTTTTGAGTTTTAGGTAGTGACTGTAGTGGCGCGTTAAATGTGGCTGGCACGCATTTGGCAGGCTCAACATAGTGTTTAAGAGCAAACTACCACTTTGTCTGAAAAGAAAAGTCTTTGATCAGTGTGTCCTGTGTGTCAGTGTGCCCGTTATGACATACGGAAGTGAGACCTGGACACTCACATCACAGTCAGTTCAAAAACTTCCAGTAGCACAGAGGGGAATAGAAAGATGTATGCTTGGTATTACTAGACAGGATAGAAAGACCTGCACATGGATCAGAGAACGAACGAAAGTGAATGACATCATTGGAAGAATAAAGCAATTGAAATGGAAGTGGGCAGGCCATGGGACGAAAGATGGACCAGGGCGGTCCTGGACTGGATAGAGCTTGATCGCAAACGTCCACGGAGAAGACCGAAAACACTATGGACTGATGATATTAAGTATATTGGACCCGAATGGCAAAGGAAAGCCCAGGACCGCGAGAGTTGGAAGCATGCTGAAGAGGCCTTCATCCTGCAGTGGATTGATACGGGTTGTTGATGATGATATATATATATATATATATATATATATATATATATATATATATATATATATATATATATATATATGTATATATGTATATATATATATATATATATATATATATATATATATATATATATATATATATATAGATATATATATATATATATATATATATATATATATATATATATATATATATATATATATATATATACATACATGATTACTCCACACTTTGGTTTTGAGATGTAATTCCATTGAGCGCCAAAAACGGGACGAACTTTTGTATCAACCGAATAACGTTTTTTATTTTTTACTGTTATATTAAATACGTAGTAATATAGATATCGCAATACATTTCCTAGCCAATTTCGCATCGTTCGTAATCCACTGCATCACTCTCAGACATCAGCTGCAGCTACGTCTTCTGTCCCATTTCCCCATCACCATCTCTACAAATATTTTAATTTCCATGTCCACTTAACATCGGTGGTCCACTTAATCACACTTCCCCGCTATTGACTCGTCGACGTTCCAAATACAGAGATACTGCCCCTTTCCCGATAAGGAGGTCGCCCCCTATCCCGGCCAACTTAAAATAATTGCCGATTTAGGGTCCCCTCAACTCAACCAGCTCGAACTCAAATTGATTTCATTCTTCTTCGCACCTTTTTAGAATATTAAACACAACGGCAATCGGTCGAAATGCGACTCAGTCGAAGTTGAAATGAATGTTCGTCGAATGGATGAGGATGGGACGAAGCTAAGGAAATAAGGGTCGATGAACTTAATTATGTCTGCACGAAAGAATTCTCTTGGAAATTTCTGTAGTAGAATGAAAAAATTCAGTTTGTATACTAATAGTTGTTGCTAACAAATTTTCCAGAGGTAATGTATTAGGTAAAACATGATTATTAATATGGGGTGATTTTTTTGGGTGATCATATTCTAATGCCACTGATATATGACCATAAAAAATAATTTATCTTTTTCAAAATCCATACCTTTTCCCGGAAATAAGGATTTTTTTCTCACGATTTAACGTGGGTTATTCCACTCGGAGAAAGCAATATTTTAATTCGCAGCAAAAGTGATTTTTACTGATTCAACTAGGCAGAGATCCATCTTCGGAACTAGAAGAGGAAGATGAAAAAAACTTTAAGAAATTGGTTTCCGTTTCAACTCACAGACACCTTGCAATATCAAGCGGCGGGGTAATCAACTAAAAAGGTTTCTTTTTTTCTAATCGTAGAAAGGGGGGTCAATTGGGGAAAAAAAAAACCTTTAAAAACCTGAACCGATGAAAAGGCCGCCGTAATTCATTTGTTTGCTCCCTTTTTGCATTTTTCTTTCGGACAAGACGAGTTGACGATTTGAAAGCATTTTTACGAAATTAGAGTTACAAAAAAGGAAAGAACCTTAAAATAGGGGAAATAATAAGAATAAAGTTTTATTGAATTGGGGTTTTGTCTTTGTTTTTTTTTCTTTTTTCTGAAAGTATTCAGTGAAAGTGTTATTCAATTTGCTTTTGTTTTCCAAACAAATGTACATCTCTGGAGTTTTTAATAATTTAACTGTAACAATGGTCTATTAGTTTTGACTTTACTTGTTAAGTAACTGAATTTAATGAAAAGAAACGAAATCTGCAAGTATTTTAACTTTTCATTAATCTTTAACCTGAATTAATTTTAATTTAGCCTTCTTTCAAAATGTTATTCGATAAAACAATGCTTTTGCTTTTCCAAACAGGAGTAGGTCACACAAAATTAATAAATTACATTAGATTACGTAACAAATACATGGTCTGATATGGAAATGTGAATACTATTTATGTGAATAATATTAAATCACTTATAAAATGACATAATTTTTTTCCATGTGATAGCTTTTTTTGTAGCTAACAATTATTTATTATCAGATATTTGAATTTTATTACGTTGGTTCTAAAATTAAATGATTCTAATGCATTTAAGGGGGAAAATCCCTTTGGAAATTTCAAAAAATCGATTTTTTTCATATTTCGAAAATATAATATATTGCGTATATATACGAAGTTATCTCACATACAATCGAACGCGCCGGAGCCCGCATATCGCGACCCAGACACTTTAATTAGTATCTCGGCTTCTGAGATGCGCAAACGAAAGAGTGAGTGGGTCACTGTCTAGCAGAGAGAGAACAAAGCTCTGAAGCGTTAGACCACTAGACTACTGCGTATCCAAACCTTAGATGCTGAGCTGTAAATATCGCCAGGTAAAAACCGAGTTATTCAATTACAATATGGTCTTATCTATTACCGGGGTGTTTTGGAAATTTAGCTAGTTATTCGTCGTTATTATATGATCATTTCTTAAGGATATTTTCATTTCCAATGTTTCTAATAGGTTTAATTTTGTACTTTTCTTTTCTGAACATTGTTTATATCTATAAAATGATTGTTTTTAATACGATTTGTAGACATTCCAGTGCTTTTTATATTATTTAAGATATCTTTTTTATGTTCATATTTAATATCGCTAGAAAAAAAATTACAAAAAGACATTATCAAGGTAATCAGTTTACTGATAAAAGCGGAGAAAATTTCGGGCCAAGAACAAGTGATAGTGTAAGTGTATTTGTGTGTATAGTGCAAGTATTCGCACCTATGCCAAAATTTTCGAGTAACGAGACAACCACAGGAGTTTTTCCGAGACAAAAGCAGCTCATACAGCCCGAAAATAGCAGCAGGTTGAAAAAGCAGCTTTTCGAAGATGCTGAAGGTCTGTTATATGCACCTGGGATCGCTGATTCATCGGTAAGTCACTAAAACTAATCATTTTATGGTACTAAAATTTTAAATGCGATTATCTTGAAACTGTGTTTTCAAAAACTACACTTTCTGTAACTGAAAAATTTATTGATCGATTTGGCTGAAATTTTGGGAGGCTTTTCTCTATATCATTATCGGAAGGATGTATCTAAAGTTTTAAAGATTTAGTGTAAATAAACTACTTTTTGGGATAAAAATGTCGAAAAAATAGTACGAACTTTGAACATTTTTTGTTTTAAAGCTTACTTAATTTTTAATTTAATACTTTTTTATAGTTTTATAGGTTTATCCTTGCATCCGTGCATATATCAGAAACAGAAAGAAATGCTTTTTTTATTTCAGATGAATAGAAAAAGAGTAATGAGTGCGGCACTTTCGGATCTCTGGCCAGAGACGACCCAAAAGAATTTACTGAACTTCTATTATATAAAACAATAATAATAATAATAATCAAATGATATATAAACTACTAACATCATGTTTCACAGTACTACTTACAGGACATATAGACAAACATGATATACTAAATGAAGAGCAAAATAGTTGTCGATAGGGAATGCTGGGATATAAAGAACAACTTATTATTAATTATAGATTTAGTTATATTATGTACTTAGATTAGAAATGTATCATGCTATTATATTGATTATCAGAAGGCCTTGGACTCAATTCCACACTCTTGGCTAAGTAAGATACTAGCACTATACAAAGTTCACCCAGCTTTAATAAACACACTTCAAGCACTGATAATAGAGTGGCGCACCACTGTTCATTTAACTCAAAATAAAATTTCACCAAGACTGAGGAAATCAGGGTGACAAGCGGCATATTTCAGGGGGACTCGTCAAGCCCTATGTGGTTTTGACTGGCACTGATTTCACTTTCTAATCTGATTCAAAGGACGCAAATCGGATATAAACTCCAAAATCAAACTGTGTCGCACCTGCTGTACATGGATGATTTAAAATTCTATGCATCATCGCCACCGAAATTGCAACAACTCATTCAGGTTGTAGAGAAATTTAAAACTGATATTAACATGCACTTTGGATTAGATAAATGCAGAACTATTAATATAAAGAGAGATCTAAGTTAGAAATGGCAGGGTTTTGTCACTGCAGAACAAGAATATATAAGGCCAATGCAGTAGGGCGAAGTATATAAATATCTTGGAATACAACAATCCAAGAGAGTTGAGCATAAACTTACTAAGGAAACACTAACTAGGAAATTCACGTCCAGGCTTGAAAACATAAGCAGGTTTGATCTAGAGTGTAGATATATAGTAAAAGCTATAAACACTTTTGCTATTCCAACCTTGACATATTCGTTTGGAATTATATTTTGGTCAAACACAGATATCGAAAGACTATAACAAATAATTAGAACTACGCTAACAAAATATAGGAAACACCACCAGCACAGTAGTAAAAAACGACTTATATTACCAAGAATCGAAGGAGGGAGATGAATTATAAATATATGATATCAACAAGAAAAACAAATATACAGTTTAAGAACATATTTCCATCAAAGAATGATCGAATGCCCGCTATATGCCAGCGTGTGTTTAGCTGATAATAATTATACGCCTCTGAATCTTAAACAAATGGAACGACAAAATGAGAGCATTCAGATAACTGGAACAATTATACAAGAGTGGACAACTTTTAAACTTAAATTAAAACTGTTTTCACAGAACAGTTAGATTGTTTAAAGTATTCGATACTTTTCACCGCTCAATACTTTTCACCGCTATACATTATGTGGCTCTACATTATAAATTTAATTCGAAAGCCGAGTAGTTACGTTTTATGTTTTCAGCACTTTATATAGGGTGTTAGGAAGGTCGATGCAAAGCCATGAGAGAGTGATAGGAGAGGTCATTTGAAAGGCATTAAGCCAAATATAGCTTAGTATAAAGTCTTCCAATTTTCGAATTATTTGCTATTTTCGGTTTTCCTTAAAAATATCCAAATTTTCAAATTTAGACCCTATTAAAAGGGGAAATGCTTGTAGACGCCTCAAAATGAGTCATTTTTCAGAAGTGTTTTAAGGGTGTTAAGGGTGTTCCGATAATGATATACAGAAAAACCTCCCAAAATTTCAGGCAAATCTATTAATAACTTTTTGAGTTACAAAGCGAGCAGTTTTTGAAAACACAGCTTTGAGATAATCACATTTAAAGTTCCAGTGCGATAAAACGATTTGTTTTAGTGACTCACCGATGGATCAGCGATATCAGGTGCATATAATAGACCTCTAACCTCTTCGAAAAGCTGGCGTTCTTCAACCTGCTGCTGTTTTCGCGCTGTACAAACTGCTTTTGTCTCGGAAAGACTCTTCCGGTTACTCGTTACTCGCGCCTCATCCGTGGTTTCGGCGAAAACTTTGGCATAGGTGCCAATAATTATACTTACACTATATACACAAATACTCTTGCACTATTACTATAGTTCTATTACTAGTATAGTACTATTACTATAGAAACTTTCTCCTTGTTTATCAGTAAATTGATTACCTTGATAATATCTTTTTGTAGAATTTTTTCGAACGATATTATATAAGAACATAAAAAGGATACCATAAATAATATAAAAAAAACTCGAATGTCTACACATCGTATTAAAAGCAATCATTTTTTAAATATAAACAATGTTAAATTATTATATTCAGAAAAGAAAAGTAATCATTTTTTACTTTTCTTTTCTGAATATAATACTAGAAATATTAGAACCTACTAGAAATATTGGAACTAAAAATATCCTTAAGAAATGGTCATAGAATAACCACGAATAACCAGCTAAATTTCCAAAACAGCCCGGTAATAGATAAGATCATATTGTAATTGAATAGCCCGGCTTTTACCTTCCGATATTTACAGCTTAGCATCTAAGGTTTGGATGCGCAGTAGCCTAACGGCTTAACATCTCGGAGCTCATTCGAAGTAGTGCATTCGTCGTGCTAACATAGGTTACGTACTGTACATTCGCAGAACTCTTCGTTCTCTATCTCTGTTAGACAGTGATCCACTCACTCTTTCGTTTGCGCATCTCAGAGGCCAAGATGGTGATTAAGCTGTCTGGGTCGCGATAAGCGGGCTCCGGCGCGCTCGGCTGTATGTGCGATAACTTTGTAAATATTTAATATTTGTATTTTTCCGCTTGCCAGTAAACTCTCAATTTTTTGAAATTGCTAAAGGGATTTGCCCTCTTAACTCAAAAATGGGAGTTACACCATTGTTCATTTTTTTTTCTTATTCTTGAAACATGTATTTGCTTTGTTAACGTCATTAACAAATACCTACAATGATATAAACGTTGAATAATGCCGTTTCAGTTAGGAAAAACACTC
This sequence comes from Cosmopolites sordidus, assembly GCA_031761425.1. Classification (NCBI taxonomy): domain Eukaryota; kingdom Metazoa; phylum Arthropoda; class Insecta; order Coleoptera; family Curculionidae; genus Cosmopolites; species Cosmopolites sordidus. The sequence goes on from JARFXV010000618.1 coordinate 207,426, forward strand.
TTATATCAGCAAATTTAAAACATCTCTGTTTTATACTCTTTCGAATTATGTATCCCACTTGTAAACAACTGATACATTGTTGGAGCTACAATGTAAAAACTAGTAATGCATGTTTACTTAAACAATAGTTGAGTTGTCCAAACAAAAGATTATGAAATATTCATATTTATTCATAGTACGGCTACTTACACGTTGAGACATATTTTTTGTCCATTTTTAATCAAATTTCGTGTAATTCTATCATGTCAAGTTACAGCTCCGTTGTTCTGGCGTAGCTTAAAACTCACCTTTCGAATTTTGTTTAATTTGGACTATTTTTTGGGGGAAATGGCTAGTTTTACTATGGTAATATGTCAGAAGCATGCCGGGTTGTACTAGGAACGAAACGTCACATTTCGTTAAAATCTTTTGATGCTAAGGGCGACTAAATGATTAACTTCATCTTCAGAAAACCACGGACCAATATCCCGCTAAATAATAAGCCACTCTATACTGTGACTTTCGTGATTCGATAATCTCTATGGATTTTTTGCATGTATAAGAAAATTTTATTTGTTTACACTTGCTGATATTATAAACATCTCGATAGACGGTGTCTACTACATTTTACATGGCATTGTAAGTATGAAAAAGGTATCTCCTTAGATGATGAAGCGTTCATTAACAGTCAACAAAAAAATTCATTCGATTGAACAGTTCTCAAGATTATTTAGACTTATTTAAAGACAATTTTGCTGAGTTTCATAGACGTTTTATAATACCAGTTGAATCAGGGATGCACGATTACATGTCAGAGATGAAATCGCAGTCCAAACTGTGAAAAAGAAAATGAAAATTGATTAATTTACAGAGAAAGTGTCTACTACATTTTACATGACATTGTAAGTATGAAAAAGCTATCTCCTTAGATGGTGTAGCGTTCATTAACAGTCAACAAAAAAATGTATTCGATTGAGCAGTTCTCAAGATTATTTAGACTTATTTAAAGACAATTTTGCTGAGTTTCATAGACGTTTTATAATAGCAGTTGAATCAGGGATGCACGATTACATGTCGGAGATGAAATCGCAGTCCAAACTGTGAAAAAGAAAATGAAAATTGATTAATTTACAGAGAAAGTCATGACTGAGATATGTGCTTATAGACTACCTGGAAAGAGACAAGCTATTATCGTGGAGTACTGCGCTACACTGATGCACTAACTGAGGAGGGTTATTCGATCATTAAATATACAGGTCCAAAAATACTCTTTCACTATGATAATGCGCTTGCACATACATCCTCGGGTTGACTGACACTCTATGACCTGCATTCATCGATATGCACTCTATTTGACTAATTTAGCTCCCAATGATTACTCCCTCTTCCCAAACGTGAAAAAATTATTTGCTGAACGAAGATTCACTTCAAATGATGAAGCCAAAGCTCACAGAATCGCTTATTTTACAAAGCTGAGCTACTCACATTATACTGAGGATATTATATAGTTGTAACGTCATTGATCTAAAAAGTATTAAATAACAATGTAACCTTGAAAAAATAAATAGGAATTCTCAAAAATCTTACTTTTTCTTTATCAGAACGAGGTCTGATCGAACGACATTTGTACATCAAGCCGTTGATGTGAAAAAAACATCATATTCTAAAAACACTGTTTATAAAACAATGTTGACATTGATCTGACGCCAATAAATAATATATTATTTTGAAAATCCAACCTTTTAAACACGCTTTTATTAGCTTCACCTGTATCTATCTATGTAACGGAATCTTTGAACGTCCTTTTCAGCCACTTTAAAACGTCAGATTGAATTGACACTTTGCACACTTATCAAGGACCGATGAAAATACAATAATTTAATAAGTTCGTCCCATTATCTGAACAGGATCGTCAGAATCAAAGATTTGCTTTCGAGGAGGGAGCCTGAGACACGGTTACTACATCCAAGGAAAGCAATAGGCGCGCGAATTACCCACGCTTTTTTACAATGACACATTAATTTTCTCGTTCATCACTTTATTCTTATTCCAAAAATTATTTTTTAGGGTATCAAACTAGTACTATATATCTTTGTAAAACGTCAGTACAACCAATTTTACTCACTCCCGTCAAAATTGACGTTTGTATCTAGTATTGATTGGCAAAATGAAAGCATATACAAATGCACAGCGTATACAAGTTGTTCAAATTTATTATAAAAATAATTAATCTATTCAGGCTACGTTTCGCACCTTACGTGAAATTTATGATCAACATAATCGAACTACAGAGCATAATATTCGTAAGTTAATTCAAAAATTTGAATCAAATGGTAGAGTTTGTAATGCTAGGAATCCAACCAATCAAAAACCAAAGTATGAATGAAAATCTAGAACAATCAATTACACGTCGTTCTTAATAACTTGAGCTTTCTTATGGCACTACATGGAATATTCTTCATAAAGATTTGCATTTCAAGGGGTATAAAATTCAGTTAACCCAAGAACTTAAACCAAATGACAATTTGTTGCGTATAAAATTTGCAGATTTGGCTTTAGAGTAACTTGAAACGGATTCATTAATTCATAAAAAAATGAAGTTCATTTTTGGTTAAATGGCTTCGTAAATAAGCGAGTAAAGAAAACCCACATGCTGTTTTAAAACATTCACAAAAATTAACAATAACAAAATTAACAACCACACAATTTAGTGTGGTTTATGGCCTGAAAATGTAACTGAACCGTTTGAACCTTATATGAAAGTGATAATAATTAAAACACTTGGTATTTGTTTCACAATATATTCAAGATATTCTCTAACATGTTTCGGTCTCGCGACCATTCTCAAAGAGAGTTATGTATAAACTAAACTAAAGTTTCAAAGTGCTGTCTAATGGAAGTCGGTTTTTTCATCTCGTTAAATTTATTACACTATCAATAATTGAAGTATTTCCGAAGTCTAGCTGGGTGTTTGTTAGGTTTTTGCCGTCGTATAGGGCTTTTTTAATTTCGAAAATTTCCAGGTAATTTAACAGCCTGCTTTTATTGCAGCTATGTATTAATTTGGTATTATTAATGTTAAAAAAATGGTTCTGGTCTATACAATGTTCGGCAAAACCCGTCTTTCTCTGATTGTGTAAAATTGAATATTTATGTTCTTTTAGCCTATCATTGAGCGATCGGCCCGTTTGGCCTATATAAATAGCGTCACACATATTACATTTAATTTCGTATACTCCAGATTTGTCACAAATTGCTCTTTCTTTGTTATTGTTTAACATCGATGCAAGATTATTCTTATTAACAGAGATAATATGAATATTTTCGTTCTTTAACTGATTTGTGATTCTTGAACTTAATTTGTGAATATAGTTTATAGCATGCCAATTTTTAGAATCTTTTTCGGGTGTTGCGGCATAAAAATGTTTGGTGTTGTTTTTCTTAATCTTGTTTTTTATCATTTTATCTATGATGCTTGGCTGATATCCATTATTCCTTGCGATATTTTTGATAATATTAAGTTCTTTTTCATAGCTGTCTTTTTTAAGTGGAATCGTTAGAAGTCTGTGGGTCATACTATGAAAAGTGGACATTTTTACATTCCATGACTGATTTGAACTAAAGCCCAAAGCAATCAAAAATACAATAGAACTAACAACAAAATTAAAAAACATACAGATACCTCCCAATGCAAAGTTACTTTCGTTCGATATAAAAAGCCTTTTTTCCTCCATTCCGGTACAAGATCTTAAAAATATCCTCACTGAAAGAATTCATGAATGCAATCTTGAAATCGTACACAAAAATGCTCTCATAGAAGCTATCAATGTATGCACCGAACAAAATTATTTTCTGTTCAATTCAAAATTTTACCAACAAACGAATGGATTACCAATGGGAAGCCCCCTGAGCCCCCTCCTGGCAGAAATTTATATGGCTAATTTTGAAAACAATTTATTTAGCGACACTAATTATACAAGACACATACATTTTTGGGCCAGGTATGTCGATGATATTATTTGCATATGGACCGGTACAGAAAGACTATTGGGCCAATTTCTTGAATATTTAAACAGTGTAAACTCAAAAATCCAGTTCACAATAGAAACAGAGACGGATAATTCATTAAATTTCTTAGATTTAAAAATAATAAGAACACCGAATAAATTAGAATGCGAAATATTTAGAAAACCCACGTATACCGATACAATTATTCACGCAAGTTCAAATCAGTCATGGAATGTAAAAATGTCCACTTTTCATAGTATGACCCACAGACTTCTAACGATTCCACTTAAAAAAGACAGCTATGAAAAAGAACTTAATATTATCAAAAATATCGCAAGGAATAATGGATATCAGCCAAGCATCATAGATAAAATGATAAAAAACAAGATTAAGAAAAACAACACCAAACATTTTTATGCCGCAACACCCGAAAAAGATTCTAAAAATTGGCATGCTATAAACTATATTCACAAATTAAGTTCAAGAATCACAAATCAGTTAAAGAACGAAAATATTAATATTATCTCTGTTAATAAGAATAATCTTGCATCGATGTTAAACAATAACAAAGAAAGAGCAAAATTTTGTGACAAATCTGGAGTATACGAAATTAAATGTAATATGTGTGATGCTATTTATATAGGCCAAATGGGCCGATCGCTCAATGATAGGCTAAAAGAACATAAATATTCAATTTTACACAATCAGAGAAAGACGGGCTTTGCCGAACATTGTATAGACCAGAACCATTTTTTTAACATTAATAATACCAAATTAATACATAGCTGCAATAAAAGCAGGCTGTTAAATTACCTGGAAATTTTCGAAATTAAAAAAGCCATATACGACGGCAAAAACCTAACAAACACCCAGCTAGACTTCGGAAAGACTCCAATTATTGATAGTGTAATAAATTTAACGAGATGAAAAAACCGACTTCCATTAGACAGCACTTTGAAACTTTAGTTTAGTTTATACATAACTCTCTTTGAGAATGGTCGCGAGGCCGAAACATGTTAGAGAATATCTTGAATATATTGTGAAACAAATACCAAGTGTTTTAATTATTATCACTGTTACTATGTTTCACCAAGAGCCAACCGCGCAATCAATCAAAACTTATATGAAAGTGAAAACGGAAATGAAAATTGAAATGTTAATGCAGAAGAACAAGATGATGCCAAGCACCAAGATGTCAACAAGATACATCTCGTGATACAATCAATTTACTGCGAGAAAAGTTCGATGACCTTGTAATCTCAAGGAATGTCGATGTAACCTAGCCATCAAGATTATGCGATATATCTGCATTGGACTTTTTCCCTGGGGTTATAATTGCTATTCCAGAAAAAAAAATGAAAAAGCCGGAGGCGATCATTTCCATGAAATTATTTTTAAATAAAAATATTATGAACCAATATTTAAAATAAAAAAAATTACCTTGATATCTTATACCGTTTTGTTTTCTCTTATTTGAAAACCCTATATAAACACTTTTCTCATATGTTCAAGTGTATTATTCAACGTACATAAAGTAATAATTTAAATCGCTGCTACTATTAAGGGTGACTTTTTACCGCTTCAACTAGACCAAAATCCATCTCAGGAACTAAAAGAAGAGGCAAAAGAAAAAAAAGTTAGTCCGTATGTAAAAGCTTTAAGAAATTGGTTTCCATTTCAACGTACCGACACCTTGCAATATCAGTCGGTGGGCAATCAACTAAAAAGGTTTCTTTTTTTCCGATCGCATGGAGGGATCAATAGAAAGAAATGAAAAGTTTAAAAACCTGAACCGATGAGAGGGCCACCGTAATTCATTTGTTTGCTCCCTTTTTGTATTTTTGTTTCGGACAAGACGATTCCCCGATTCGAAAGCATTTTTAGGGCAACAAAAATGAATTAGGATAACAGAAAAGACTTTAAAATAAGGAAAGTCACGGGAACAAAGTTTTATCGGACCAGGCTTTTGTCTTTGTTTTACTTTTTTGGTTTAAGTATTTTCCTATAAGCTTTTCAACGTCTTAGTTGTAAGTAGATATTATGCTTATTCCCATAAGTAATTTTCATTAATTTTATTCATTTTTTAATACTGCAAAAACTTTCAGTTATTTAAGAATGACTACAGTTTAAATCTACCATCTCCATCGTTATTAATTAATAATCTTCGCCCATCTTTCCGAAAAATTTTCTATTCGTCCTGCAGACGGTACGTTAAAATTTGTTTTCAACTAAAAGTTGGTATGGCATCAACATTTCTTCTCTTTACACTTTGTTCGGTTGTTTCAATACCATTATATTGTGAACTATGAAGTTTAAAGATTTTTTGGATAGCTTGTTTGGGACCAACTTTATACAAGGCTTCATGATATACAACATTAATGACATTTGTCACATTAATGAGTAGCATTGTTATGCTTTTGAAATATTTAAAGCATCAAATGTCTAATATGCAACTTTGCTCATCCATTCTTACAGGGCCCACCTAATTTTCTACAATATTTAACAATAAGCGCACTAAATATCAATATATTTAATTTGAATATAGGTTATGTTACCAGGTGTGGTGGTTAATAATTCTTAATTTTTTTACCAGATGGCTCTGAAAACAAGGATTGGTACACAGTCTAATCTTTTATGTTATTTTGTTGCTACGACAGTATATTTTAAAACACCATTGATGTTAAGACAATTTCGAGTTAACATCATATTTTATTCTTGTAGAAAGCATGTCGAGTATGAGCCAAATAAAAGGCATTTAGGGCACGTACTGCTTTTCTCGTTCAATCAAAAAAAAAAAAACGCGAGTGAAAGCCGTCGTATACTTGTAGAAACTTACAGTGACAATGTCCCAACACAAGACCCTTGTGGGCATTGGTTTAGGCAATTCAAAAGTAACGACTTGAAAGATAAAGAACGCCCTGATTAGCTGAAAAAATTTTAAGATGTCGAATTGCAAGCATTGTAGGAAGAAGAAAGGAGCATTGTAGGAAAGAGGTTAAATGTTGATCGCCGAACCATTTGTGAAGATGGGTACCACATCAGCTGAACGACAAACAGATGGAAAAGCGAAAAACGGTGCGCGAAGTTTTGCTTTCTCGGTAAGAAAAAAATACTTTTTTGCAATCGGATCATAACTGAGCACGAAAAATGGATATATTTTGAAAACGCAGAAAATCATGGATTGATCCAGAACAGCCATCAACATCGACTGCAAGACCCAATCGCTTTGGAAAGAAGACAATGCTGTACATTTGGTAGGATCGGAAGGATGTCGTGTACCATAAGTCAACAAATAATCAATATGAACAATTTACTGATCGAGGAACGACCAGAATGGGCTACAAGACACGGAAAAGTGTCAAAAGACACTCTCATCAAACTTGGCCCATTCCGACTACTACTTGTTTTCAATAATTACGGAGATGACAGAAAATGGTTTAATAACTGGACCACTTCAAAAGACGTATGATTTTCCTGGGAATAAAGTTTTATATTAAAAAAAAAAGTAGTTTCTGGGTTAAACTGGATTTTTCTAGTGCATTATGAAAATGAGTGGCACCAATTTCGAGTAACGGTAGATTATTAACTCGTCACCAATAATGACGTTCCAGAAAGTGAGGATCAGTTTTTATGGGCAATCCTCTGGCTATCAAGAAAGCAAATCAGCGAAATGAATTTGTACGGATCACCAAGTGACTCTAGGGAGTTCAAGCTCGTACTGAAGACCCATCAGATGATGGCCTACCCTCCACCCGAAAGGGAACCAACAGTGTTGTCAGATAGGATGCTGCGCCACCCCTCTCACTACTTTATACAAGTTGTATGACTCTAATATACACAAAATTTCAGATAAAACAAAACTTTACAAATCGATTGTAATTTTCTAATTTATGAAACGACATAGTATATAAAAAAATTATATCACTAATTTATACATTTTATTTATAGAACATCCGGATGAAATGCTACATTCTAATTTTTCGCCGCTAAATTACGATCGGTAACCGAATTCTGGTAAGGAGCGAAAACCGGGTGAATAAAAAAGAAAAAATAACGGCGACCGCGGGACGAAATTGCTTTTTTAAATTGCCACCTCCGACCTCCAGAAGTGGGGGGCCGCAATTAGCCGGCGGCAAAAATGAAAATAGATCGCCGGTCATACGTTCTCATTCACCCCGATTAACACTAATAAACAGATTCTCCCTATTTTCGTACAGTTAATTTCAATTAGACGGTGCCGTTCCGGCTGCGTTCCGAATTTTAAATGATCGCGCTTGAAAAATTGAAACATCCCGAGGGGCGTGGGCATGGGACAGCACTTGAGAGACAACGAAGTGGGAAGGGTTTGGACGTGGGTAGAATTCAAATAAAAGAAGACAAGCTGGTAAATTACATGGTTACCGTTAAAGTGCAGATCATTTTGGAAATCGACGTTTCTACTGCCATAATGATGTCTTATTATGATATTTACGAACGATATATCTATAAGTTATTGAAATATAAAAGAAGAAAAGAGGATAATATTTACAATTACTTTCCTCGGGCAATCACGAGCGGGCTGTGATTGTAGGTCATTGCAGTGTAATGTATTAGGAGTGGGGGAAACGCTCGGTGAGCTATTTCACTCAGTTCTTTTATCAGTACAGCAATGAGTGAGCAACAGTTTCACTATTCTTTGACGCAACAGGTTATAATAAAGTGTTTAACCAAGGAAGGCGTTAAACCATTCGAAATATTAACTCTGTTGAAGGTTCAGTATGGGGGATGATATCCTGTCTAAGACCCAAGTGTTTGGTTGGGCCAAGAAGTTTAATAGTGGACAAGAAAGTGTGGTAAATGTAAGTCCTAATCGATGTCCCAGATCAAGTGTCACTGCTGACAACATAAGTACACTTCGAAACCTTATTCAAGATGACTGGCGGCTCACTATTCATGAAATCGCTTTAAATGTGAGTATTAGCTTTGAAAGTGGTCAAACAATCAGCAGAAATCATCATGATTTCAATAAAATCTATGCCCGATGGGTTCGATTTTGAAAAAGGAAAAATTGAAGAATATGCATTCGGAAACCCTTGAACACTCCTCCCCCTATGGCCCAGATTTGTCACCCTGTGATAATTTTTTGTTTGCGCCCTTGAAAGATGCACTTGGTGGGGTACATGTTAAGGACTTCGTGCGCAATTGGCTGAGAGCCCAAACTCAAAGTTTCTACGAGCTAGGAATTCAAAAGCTTCCAAACCGCTGGGAAAAATGTGTAGAGCGTGGAAGAGATTATGTCCAAAAATGATCAATAGTTTTTATATTATTTTATAAATAACAAATATGTATAAAACAATTCCGATTTATATTTGATTCTCCCTCTTATACCAGTATAATCAATTATAGTGATATTATTTATTATTTTATTCAACGATTTTCTACTTTATTTAGCTTCCCAGAGAGTGCGATTTGTCCAACTCTGCAAAGTACTGCTCTGTTCAGTTTTTTTCAAGCCAGGCATTTCTTCATGTTTGGAAAAAGAAAAAGTCTAAAGAGGTCAAGTCCAGAGAATAGGGTAGATACAACAACAATTCGTCGCGCGTTTGATCAAACGTTGGCTGTTCTTTCACACATCACAAGTGCGCATCCACACAGTGGCCATATACTTACCATATCATCAGTTCACAAGTAACTGAGTCAACGTCAACATCACTGATAAAACAAATCAGAAAATGTCTCAATGCGGTGAAAACATGGCACATGATGTTGCCAATGTATGGATACATATGTACCAGCGTGCGCTAATTTCTTTGATGGTTCTTTGATTTCTTCTTTCTCTGATTCTTCTTTGATAGTTTCTTTGATTTCTCCTTTAATCGTCCTTCCTTTTCCAAATAGACGGTAGTAACCTTGAGAATACCAGAAAAGAGTGGCCATGACCTTTCCGGCCGGTGCACTGTGTTTCGCCTAGAACAAATTAGGTGGACAAAAGTCATTATGAAATTCACAGAAAATAACGATAAAATCTCACAAACAACTTTCCCAAAGTCCTTTACACATATTTATTTTGTACCTAATTAGCACGTCAATGAGTGAGCAGAAGTGTAAAGGTAACTGATAACGGAATCTGCACAAAACATTTTGATTCAATTGCAATTTTGCCACATTTTCGACAACATCTCATGAGTTATTTAAAATTCCATCTCACGAATTAAATATAATCAATTGGCTTTAGTGATATTATTTTTAAACATTTCCTCTAGATAATATTTTCAGTTAAAATTTAAGGACTCAACAAAAAAATGCGCTAAAATACCTGTTAATCCCATTTTTTAACGATTTTCAACATTAATTTGCTTTTCAATGAGTGCGATTTGTCCGGCTCTGCAAAGTAGTCATCTGTTTCAGAGATAATCTAATCATTTGATGTGAGTTTTTTCAAGCCAGGCATTTCTTCATTGGAAAAAGAAAAAGTCTAAGGAGAATAAAGTAGATACAGCAACAATTCGTCATTAGCCCACATTCAAAATTGGCCCACCTGGTCAGGCCAACGTTTGATCAAACGTTGACTGTTCTTTTACACATTACAAGTGGGCATCCACACTTGCCATATCATCTGAGTCAACGTCAGCATCACTGATAAAACAAATCAGAAACTGTCTTGATGATAAAATATCACAAACAACCTTCCCAAAGTCACGTACATATATTTAGTCTGTACCTAATTAGCACAACAATAAATCAGCAGAAATGTAAAGGTAATTGATAAGAAATCTGCACAAAACATTTGTATGAGTTTTGAACATGTTATGAGTTATTTAGTAATAGTTATATTGTGTAGTGTAATGAACAGTGGCGGCTCGTAGGTTTTTAAAGTGGGAGGGGGTAGAACAAAATAGTACTGCTGAAGATTTTTTGCTTGTGCTTGCTGAAGAAAAAGAATAAAATCATTTTCAATGATAGATATTTGTTTTTATTTATTATTCCGGATACATAAATAGCAACCGTCGTACCAAGAACAATACCCAGTTTGATATTTTATTATTGGCTGATAATATCATAATTGTTACAGTTATGTAGAGTATCCCTATTTTAATTCAAGTTGATTGTTATCATTCCTATTAGTATTGGTGTTATAACGAATATCTTCATTGTATTAAAGTATGGTTTGTATCGAGCTAAAACATTTAAAGTAACAGATATTAAGCATAGACCAGATTGGTGGATTTGGAGAGTTCAGGGTTACTTTTATTTCAAGGTAGTTAAAGCTGCAATAATTGGAAACCGCCACCATGCTCATCAAACTCATGTACCCAATTAGCCGCCCAGTTAGGACAATTACTGTTAAGCTATCTTAGCTATTATTAGGGAGATATAAATAAAAATAAATATAAATACACACTTTATTTAGCATATGCAGCTAGTGGTAACAAAACAAAGGTAATATAAAAGAAAAATTTATGTAAGTAAAATTCTATGATATTGTAACAAAAGAAAATACATGAAAAGGCAATAATTAACGGCAATAATTGCTTCAAAGAGTACTTTAACAGTTTATCAAATACATGCACATTAAGCTGGGTCCACACAAATAAAATTTTGCGTGTGTGCTGAATTTACTGGAACAATTTATCTGGTGGACAACAGATGGTTCCGTGCTGCGTGGATGTGCGTGCTGCGCGGCGACAATATTTCTGTGTGACTTTATGTGTCAGTCCGTCCACATTGCCGCGCAGATACATCACATACAACACATACAGCCCACACAACGCAAATTTGTATTGATGTGGACCCAGCTTTAGAGGCACCCTCACCCTCACGAAACAATGTCTTCTGAAGACCAATAGACATCATAAGAATGAATGTTTACTCTTTGCACCAAAAAAGTATTCAAATAATGGGGCAACAAATTAAGTTTTATTTTATATATCAATCGAATGTTAGCCCCTTCAATGGCCCGCGCAACGGAAAACCAGTCCAATGACCGCAACATTACCTCTATCGGTGTATACCTATTACATTTCAATAGTGCACGTATACCCTTGTTCTGCTGTCTTGGGAGTCTAGAAATACTCCCCATATTACATGATATCAGCACAGACATACAGTAAGTAAAATGGGGTAAAACTATAGTATTGTACACAATCCTCTTCGGCCAGTGTGATAAATGTACGACTAAAGAACACAATTTTTTTCCAATCTTTCTACATAATAACTGACGTGATTACAAAATGCAATTTACAATTTTAATATCACAATTATTTATATTTATTTTTAACCCTAACTCATTAAATCTTTTGCAATTTACTTTAGACCTTATTACCTTGTAACCAAATGTATACCAAATGTACCAAATAATATTGTCAGTTCACTATGCAATTCAACCATTTTAGAAAATTATATCCAGACATAGATATGAGAGTATCATCCTCAAAAAGACTAATAAAGCACTCATCCAATATTGTAGAAATATCGTTGATATATATCAAAAACAGCAACGGGCCCAAAATACTACCCTGAGGAATTCTCCAAGCATTTTCCCTCTTTGCCGACACTTTTCCATCAACCCCTATTCTATTTTGTCTCTCTGTTAAGTAACTCTTGATCCATTTCAAGGCTTTTGATCTAACACCACAACTTAATAATTTTTTACACAGTATATCATGGTCAATCTGTCTTTATATTGTATGTTAAAAATATATCCTTCTTTCATTTTATGTCATTCATTGTTGTTTTTACACAAGTTAATTTTTTGAAAACATTACTTATGAATACACGTAATAATAACATATAAACTTAATTATTTTGTCACCTAATATACATATTGATCAATTTTAAATAATTAAGTATGTAATGGAAAATCATTTGACCGACTAGAGACTTTCATTCGTTTAGTGCGAACTGTATTTTTAGTTGTTTACGTATTACACCAATCAAACTCTATAGAAAGATTTTTCGAATAACACATACTGGGTATGTCGGTAATTATTTTCCAGTTTTTGTAACATATTTTACTAGCCATAAGTATATAATGTTATGATTTGATACATATGTCATTTTATTCTACTGGCATTAACCTCAAAACTACACAATTTACGTTTCGCCAAAATAACAGCATTATAGATTTATAATTTTTTGAAAATGTCAAATTTTGTGCCTGAAAACGTACATTAGCTGTACGCATTCATTTTCTTGTTTCATCAAAAGTAAAAAACCGCTGAAAGTCATTGTTTGCTGATTGAGACTTACGGTGAGCATGCTCCAACCATAAGAACATGTGAAACGTGGTTTCGACAATTCAAATGTAGTGATTTCAACGTTCTAGGCAAATAACGAAAAGTTATTTAGTCGAAAACGTTTGAAGATGTTGCATTGCAGCAGTTATTGGATGAAGACCCAACACAAACTCAAAAACAATTGGCGGAAAAATTAAATGTGAGCCGAGTCGCAATTTGTGAACGATTACAAGCGATGGGAAAGATCCAAAAGCTGGGAAGATGAGTGCCACATGAAATGAATGATAGGCAATTAGAAAATCAAAAAATCCCCAGTGAAATAAGGGTTCAAAGGTATGAAAGGAAGTTATTTCTGCATAGAATAGTAACGTGTGATAAAAAATAGATTTATTTCGAAAATCTCAAGCGAAAAAAATCATGGTTATCACCTGGTGAAGCCGGCCCATCGACTGCAAGGCTAAATCGCTTTGGTCGCAAGACCATGCTCTGTGCCTGGTGGGACCAGGTTGGTGTCGTATATTATGAACTATTGAAACAGTTAATACTGATCGCTACCGACAACAAATGATCAATTTGAACTGTGCATTGATCAAAAAACGTCCACAATACGCTCAAAGACGTGATAAGGTGATTTTGCAGCATGACAACGCGCCATCTCATACAGTAAAACCAGTCAAAGAAGTGTTGAAATCACTTGCATGGGAAGTTTTATCGCACCCGCCGTACTCTGCAAATCTGACTCCATACTACTACCACCTTTTTTGATTTTGAAGAAAAAATGGCTCGATCAATGGTTTATCAAAGGAGAAACTGTTCTTTTGGAATGACATCCATAAATTGCCTGAGAGATGTGCAAAATGTATAGAATCAAATGCCCAATACTTTGAATAAATACATTTTAACTATCCATTGTAAATAACGTGTTTTCTTTAGCGAAAAAAACTGGAAAGGAATTACCGACACACCTGGTATAACTTAAAGATATTCTTTAATTTGCAGAATAAATATTAATTTTAAAGCAAAACAAATAATATTTTCTCAGAGAGAATAAAAATATCTCGACCAGCACGATACGAAATAATTGAAACCAGTTCTTTTTACTCCCTTCAAGGCCAACATTTCTCGATATTTGTTCTGAAATATGCCGGGCGCATTCCAGAACGTCGTACGAGAACTACGCCAAAACCAATTTTTACATCATAACAAACAGAATACGAAAAAGACGAAAGCGGAAAACGTGCCAAATATATAATGGAACATTCTGTCAAGTGTTTCAGTGTTTGCTGTTTTCAAATTACATCGATGGGGTTTTAGTGTAGGTGAGAAAATGGTGATACAGTTTGTCATTTTGATGACAAATATTCGGAAATGGTTAACTGATTTAGAAATCTGAATAATTTGGCGAATGAATATTTATAGGACGCATATTATCAGCGTCAATCAAATATATTTTGATATAAAACTACAGGAAAGAACATATGATTCTGTAAGTGGGACCAGAATGGTAACTGCATATGGCCGACTACTGTTTCTGGTTTAGCAGTGGCGTAGGGCAATACGAACAAAAACAAGAAACTGATAAAAGTTTATAGTTGTTTAAAACAATAAATTATTGTATAATTATAGTTACTGTATCAAATTAATAAAGACTTATTAGATACGGCACAGAATGTCAACTACTATTTCATTCTCAATTTTAAATTTGAACTAAGATAGTTTTCGAAGAGGAGTAATATAATCAGTTGATGGTATTGATTTCTGTCCTGCGAAAATGTAGTCATTTAAATCAATTTAAAAAAATCTATTTTTTCAAAGAGTTAAATGTCTTTTGTGGCTACAACAAAAAGTTATTAAGAAACTGGAATATCCTGTCATAAAAAGTCATATAATTTCCAAAAATTGGTTAGGTAATTAGTTGCATCTTGTACTAAGTTGATGTTCATATTTAAATTTGGTATACATATTCGTAAATTAGATAAAAAGCCGTAATATTCCCAAAATTATTTATTATTAAAATACTATATCTTTTCTGTATTTAGTTGTTCAGTGTTTATTATCTCTTAAACAAAATTAAATTTGTATGTATACTACGAATTTTTTTATCTACTACAGCGTTTTTAAAAATTTAATTAACTCTTATAGTGTAAATAGTCAATAATTAAACTAATATGGGAGATATAAACTCATTTTCCAAAACAGCAAAAAAACCTAAACTTTCAAAAGTATATGATAAAATAAAAGATACATATTTTGATCAGTCCACTTCAATTCTTGGAACAGCATTTGGTGGTAGTCCCACTATTACCTTAGATGTTCGATCAAAACAACCCTCAGCAAAATGATGGTAACATAAAAAACTTCTGCGGTTTGGAATAAAGACTGTTTTTTTGGGAAACCTTGAAAAAAAAGATAAACTAGTTTAATAACATTAAATCCAAATCAAAATGGAAGTAACATTTACATTTATTAGTACAATCATTTTTGAAAAAAAAAAGGATTGTAAAAATAGTTAACTCTGCATTATTAGTTATATTTTATAGGTTCTTTATATGAGTAAAGTAAAATATTTGTATGTTTTATATGTATCAAAGGAAAACTAAAAAATAATCTGAATTTTTAAGGCCTTGTATCTTAGAAAACTAAACATATTAAATCTTAAGTTCTAAAAAAATATAATCACTACCTTGATAACATTATAATTATATTATTTTACCTAATATCAATTTGACTACGCTTATGCATACCAGGCAATTTGTTGGCTTTATAACCTTAAAATGTCATTGAAACATTTCGTTTGAATGAAATTTCTATTTTATTTCGTTTTTATTTCTAAATAATTGACAAATTTGGTATTAAAAGCACTTACCTATGTAATGTTACTCCTCAATTTTTATTCTTTCGTATCAGGGAATAACCACAAGACACACAACTAACCATATTTTTGTTGTTTACCTTACTTTCGATATTATTGATTTTATTGTCAACATAGTAAGTATTTGTATGTATTTACACTAGAACACACAACAGAATATTCCAGTACCCTTATTCGGCACTTATTATTCATTAAAGCAAACTAAAACTGCTGAAAACTAATATTAACCTTCTAAATTATTGACACCAACTACCAAAATTCCAAAGCCATGAGTCATCACTGGTGCTTCAATGTGGCCGTTTTCGTCGCAATTTATATGTGCATAAATATACGCAAGGCTCGTTTCTGTCAGTTTTATATTCAAAGCAAATATATTTTCTACTTTCCATAATTTGAGGACAGTCTGAAAAGTTTCCAACCTAACTCAGAAACAAGTATTTGTTGTTTATGAAATTCAGTTTTGTTTCTCAACATAGCCTCCTTGTGATTCTATTCACTTTTTCCATCTCTCTAAGTCGTCCAAATACTAGTTCTGCAAAATAGTCCTTTGCGAGTGTGAATGCCTCCTCATTTAATGAAAATCTCTATCCTCCTAGCGACACTTCGAACCTAGGAAAGAAAAAAATATCTCTGGGAGCCAGATCTGTTGAATATGGTAGGTGGTCAATCAATTTCAATCCTAATTCGTAAATTTTTGCCATGGCGGCTACTTAAGTGTGAGACGGTACGTTGTCTTAGTGGAACAAAACTTTTTTTTCAAATGCGGCCGTTTTTCCGCAGTTTCTGCCTTCAATTTGTGAAGTAGCGATGTGTAGTATGCCAATGTTAATCGACTCAAGATAATCTATTAACACAATCACATGTCCAAAGAGCATTTCGTTCAAAACACGGTCATTATTCTGCTCCTACTTATCAAGCCATCCGCCGTATAGTTGATAAGTTTGAACGTGAGTTTAGTAGTGGCCGTACCGTAGTGGCCGTAGTGAACGTAGTGGCCGTAGTGAAGAAAATATCACGGCTGTTCGTGAAAGTGTTGCCGAGAACGATAATGTGTCTGTTCCGCGCCGTTCTCAAGAGTTGGGCCTATCCAGGATGATTAACTGGTGTATTTTGCCTTTAGATCTTGATTTACACCCGTACAAGATTGTATTTGCATAAGAACTTAAGCCAAATGACCATCGATTACGTCGGGAGTTTGCAGATTGGGCGTTGAAAACAATGGAAAACGATCCGGACTTTCATCACAAAATCATCTTATCCAATGAGGCTGATTTTTGGTTAAATGGCTGCGTCAATAAGCATAATGGTCGTTATTGATGTGAGTTGAGTCAATCTCTCAAGTTATTCATCAGGTCCCAATACATCTCGAAAAATTACTGTTTGGTGTGGTTTATGATACGGTGGCATTATTGGGCCGCATTTTTTCAAGAACGCCGAAGGACGAACCGTCACTGTGAATGACAAACGCTATCGTGCCATGTTATCCAATTTTGTGTTTCCGAAAATTGATGAAATTGATGCGGACGAACTATATTTTTATCTTGCCACACTGCACGCATTATGTTGGACTTATTGAGCAATCAGTTCAGAAGATCGGTAATTTCATGGAATGGTCCAAGTAACTGGCCACCAAGATCTTATGATTTAACACCTCTAAACTATTTTCTTTGAGGCTATGTTAAATCACAGGTGTACAACAACAACTCCAAGACTCTTGATGAACTTGAAGCCATATGAAATTATTCGAGCAACTATAGTGGTCATATCACTCGATATACTCCACTAAGTCATCGAAAGTTAGTCCAATTGGATCAACCAGTGTAAGAAGAGTCGAGGTGGTTACTTGAACGAAATTTTGTTTAAATCATAAATGGCATAGAATATACCATCTAATAAAAACAATGAGCACTATTTCCGGTCGAAATGTTTGTGTTTTGTTTCAAATTCAAATCATATCGTCTTATTAGGAAACCCTTTACATCAACAGGGCTTAGGAAATGTTCATTTGAATGTGTCTTTGGAGTGATTGAGCAATCGCGGCACCCAACGCGCGATTAGCTTTCAAATGCCTAAATCTTCAGCCAATATATGACAAACATGTTCTTTCGAGCTGCCTACAGCCTCTGCTATCTCTCTAACCTTAATTCGATGGTCGTTTAGCACCATTTTGTGAACTTTTTTCAATGTTATCGGTAATAATTGCAGTTTTTGGCCATACCGAACATTCATCGTCAACCAAGCTGGTAGGACCAAGTTTAAATTTAGCTTGCGACAAATGATAGTATAGAGTCCCTGTAAACATCATCTATCTCGGCTTTAATTTGCGGCGTGGCGTATTAACTTTCAAATGCAAGAATTTAATGACGGCTCGATATTCTCTTTTTTCCTTCTTTACAGATACATTCACATCGACTGGCATAGATGACTCTTAAACAACAACTAAGCATCTGATATATAGCTGAAATTTTCAGAGTTATCTTTCAACGCATGCGCAATTATATTACCAGCATATTTTTGACGAGTAACGCTATCTTCATATTGAGGCTGGAAACTTTTTAGGCTACCCTCGTCTATCTATAAAATCTTTCCAAAAATTCGAAGAATGTTTTTATATGTTTTATAATTTTATAGTTTATAAAGGTATATCCTTTAAAACTCTACTACCGCAGTAATTTTATTTTAATGAATAGGAAATAATTACACAATAGAACGATATTCGATATAATTTTCGCTTATATTGCGAATAACAAAAACAATGTTGACAACGTATAAACTAAAATTTCAAACAGATAGATAGCGCTATTTCTGATAGTTTATTAGACATAATAGGACATAATCCCAAGATACTTCAATGTGTCAGCCAAACATCAGATTTATAAGTTCATTGATTTCGTTTTAACAGATGCATCGTTCTGCTGAGTTATGGTTATTAATGTTATAATGCAGTGCAGTGAAGCAAATACAGTGAAGATAGTCGTTAACTCCTTACCCAAGAAAAGCGCGGGAAATCATCAGCCCGTGTCAATCCATTGCAGGATGATATCCAGTCCAGGATCGCCTTGGTCCATCTTTCGTCCCATCGCCTCGCTACATGGCCTACGCACCTCCATTTCAATTCCTTTATACTTCCAATTATGTCACTCACTTTCGTTTGTTCACTAATCCATGTCCAGGGCTTTCTATCCCGTCTAATAATGCCAAGCATATCTTTCCATTCCCCACTCTGCTACCCGAAGTTTTTGAACTGACTGCGATATGAGTGTCCAGGTTTCACTTCCATATGTCATAACGGGCCGGGCGTACTGATCAAAGACTTTGCTTTTTAAGCAAAGTGGTAGTTTGTTCTCAAACACTCTATTGAGCCGGCCAAATGCCTGCCAGGCACATTTAACCCATCGTTCCACCACTCAAGCGGTATCTCATTCCATTAAAATCCTCTGCCCAAGATATATGTAGTGATCCATAAGTGCCAAATCCAAACATGGCCTAACTCTTCTTCTGGATTATTTTTAAGCCAGATGGTTCTTCAGACCTTTGCAGTTCTTGTATGTAGCTTTGCAGCTCCTCTGGGTCTTGTGAAAGAAGAACGGTATCATCTGCAAATCTAAAATGGTTTAAATATGCACCATTGATCTTTTTTCCATCTTGCTCCCAATCCAGATTACAGAACATCTCTTCAAGGCAGGAGGAGAAAAGAAGAGGCGATATTGCGTCACCTGCCGTACACCCCGTTTTACATGCATTCCAACCTCAAGATCATCAAGGTGCACTATCATTGTAGCTTCGTCATATATCGATCCTAGTAAGTTTCAGTGGCAGCTCGTGGATTTTGCCGTAGTTTTGCGTAAGTGGGAGGCCGTAGAAGAAAATAGTGCTGCTGATTTTTTTTTTGCTTCAGCGCCCCAACGCCCTCCTTCATGAGCCGCCACTGGTAGGTTTACATAGGCTTTGTCTACAACTTGTTTAAACAGTACATCCATTATAGCCTGCTTTGAGATTGAATCAAATCCTTTATCATAATCGATAAACCAAGCACAGTGGCATAAATCATTGACTACGACTAAGATTACTTCTGCATTAACGAAAAAAATGTTCCTTTTCCTTTTTACCCGTCCTTCCCTTTTTGACACCAGCATAGATTAAATTAAGTTAAATTAAATAAAAATATAAAGTTTAATGTGACATTAGATTTTGAATTATTATATACAAATTTTAATTTTATATTGTGTAGCCGTGTCATTCATCTTTCACCCCTCGTGTTCTTATTCATTATATCCTTTCTCTTTGAGGACATAAAGAACCCTCACCAAGCTAATTTTTGCCAGGGCTGTGGGTCCTAATAGCTTCGTATGATTTATGTGATTTTTTTTCGCGGCCTTTTCACTTTTCATAAGAGGAAAATAGTTTTCCACGACATAGAAAAGTTAAATATCATAAATTTCGTATTTTTTGCCTTGCTTTCCATAGGCCGTCGAATTGTCGACGTTGAATAGACTCAGAATGATATTAAGTGAGGCGGAGTGCGCGTTAATAGTTTCAGAACGTGAATTCCCCCGTTATCTTTCAAGCATTACATAGATATATAATATGTTTTCTTTTACGATTCACAAAGGTTTTTGTTAAATAAAATGGGGATGTGTAAATTGTCAATTTTGTTTTTGACCTGAAGTGAAATTTCTGATGAATAAAGTATTTCTTCTATAATTAGTTCTTATTGAATTTAATTATTCAATATTAATAATATTAGCATTATTATTTTATTTTAACTTTATGGTCTGCATAGGACCACTCTAGTCAAGTTATGGTTCAGGTCCTTTTTTCTCTTCTCAGCCCAATACTTCTTCATCCACTCTGATCGTAATTTCCTTTCCTCCTCCGGAATCACTCTTCCTGTCCTCTGTCTGTTGATCCTTGCCTGTAGCGCTGTGTGCTTGTCCTGCAATATCCTAAGTGCATCTGACTTGCATTTTAAATCTTCCATTGTGATGTGCAACTCTCTCATGTCTTCCTTAAGTTCTGTGATCCATCTAATATTGCTCTTACTATTCCAAAATTTATCTATTATTCTCCTACTGATTCTACTTTCCGGTGTCCTTACTAGATGCCATGATAATATTAGCATTATTAATAACTAAGCATTTTTTTCACCTGCTATTTTTTTAGACTTTTTAATGTATATTTTCAACATTTCAATTTTGCTGTTTTTCTTTTTTTTTTAATAAATCATGTGAATAACGATTTCCGTATGTTTGTTTCGTGGGTTAAAACTTAAATTCATGCAGCATGCCGTAAAAGACTTTTGCATTTATCATTCATTTCAAAATAACATGATCTAACGTCAGTTGTTCTATTTCTGACAATTTTCCGATTTCTGTTGATATTAATATGATTTAGTTTAATCAATCAATATTAATTAACTGATAAGTATGATTATTTATGTTTGCTGGATAACAGATAAGCCTCTGGTTACTAGATAACGGCGATGCAACCATTTCGTCAAGTATTAAAGAAATGTATTACTAAGTGCTTTGAGAAAGTGCGTTGAAACCTGAGAAAAGCTTAAGTTAAATAATAATTCAATAAATATTGTTACATGGAGCATCTGAGCTCTGCTCGATGCTAGCAAAACTCACATAGTGGAAATGGAACTTGAGCGATACGGGATGGTTTATCCGAGACTCACTGGAAAGAGTCTGGTCACTTAACAACTCAGAATGGTAACACAAATTGAGCCAAAATGATGTAGCATTTGTGTGGATGAAATATGCTAGTAAATATGTAACTGCTTATAAAGCTGTCAACGATAGAATTGTAGCAATAAAATTGAATTACAAACCATCCACCCTGAAACAAGTCAGTCAACTGAAATCGATAAATTATAATTATACTTAGAGATTTCAATGCCAAAGTGGGTGAAACATTGTCTAATAGTCATATCAGGAACATTGTTGGCAAATACGGCACATTTTCTATTACGACAGTAACGAATCATCTTTATTATGTTTGAAATTTCCTCATCTTTTGTCGACAATTCCCTTTTTTTTGTTCTTGGGCGATATAAACACGTGTTATATCATTACCTGACACAACATGGTTGAGTCTCTTCTCCTCGTCTAACCTCTAACTCATTGGAACTCATGTTTCAATTACATTTCGAACTATCTTATTCAGCTTAGCCTTCTAATTTGTTTTCGTTACTTCTGCCTTTATTTCATTCGTTCAAGATGTTCGTTATTCAGTATCTAATATTTCTTTCTCATATTTACATTGCACTATTTCCTCAGACTTGTACTTTCCAATAGACCATAAAAAGGCGCAGTGAATTCACCATCCCACTGTGCTTGACTTTTGTCGACCTAATGAATTGGATGCATTGATTAACCAAGATGTAGACAAAGGCCTACCCTATATTGTAGACAAAGGCCTAACCTACTTTATATTGTCTATATTGGCTCACAACTAGAAAATGTGTGTCCTCTGGAGAGTAGGCTGATTGAGACCATGGAGCAAATAAACTAGATTCTCTTGATAATGGCTTCAAAGAGCTAAAACGCGGCTCAACCCGAGAAACTAGTAATTCTAACATTACCGACTGCGGAAGCCTTTCCGAACATTATCTGTAATCTAGATTGCGAACGGGATGGAATATAAATTAATGATGTATAATTAAAACCTCTTAGATTCACAGATCATAGATATTTCACAAGATCCAGAAGAGCTAAAAACACATATGTAGAAGAGTCATTTGGCATGATAATCTACCTGAACAAGAGTCAGGTCATGTTTAACAAATTGGCCGAGGACTAGATCAGAGGATTTCAATGGAAAGGATATATATGATCAATCGTTAGTTGCTTGACCGGGAGGAAACCCCACCCATCCATTACATTGGAGAGCACATGTTTCGTCTGTTGGTGGTTAGACTCATCAGGGTACCGACATATGCTCTCTCGCCAAGAATTGGGAGTCCCTCTCCACAATCAAATAACCCATATTTTCGCCGACCTCTCGTCGGATGGCTTATAAATGGAGTTTTTTTACTTTTTTGGACTGCGTCCAACGGGACAACAGTAGTCAGGAGTTATACACCCCCACCCGTTGGGTTCCACAATCTCATGTGGAACGCACAACAACCTGCGTCTCAGCCATAATGATCAATAGTTAGTTGCTTGACCGGGAGGAAGCCCCACCCATCCCTTACATTGGAGGGCACATGTTACGTCTGTTGGTGGTTATACTCATCAGGGTACCGACATATGCTCTCT